>JAZHPH010000130.1:0-168784 GCA_037356405.1 Nasonia oneida | reverse complement strand
TTACTCTTCAAATCACCATGAAATACTTGCTCTTTTTGTAAGAAATAACCTCCAATTTGTTTCATTGAAAAATATTAATTTTAAGCCGAGATATTTAAAAAAAACGCTTTTTGGGGGTTAACTTTAGGGGAGGTTTTTACCCCTTAAAAGTGAAAATTAGCAGATAAAAAAAATACGTGTCTCTTATTTTTTTATGTTCTATAACATATATGAAAATCATCAAAATCGGTGAGTTCGGGTTACCTTTCCTCCGGGGTACCTTTCCTTGTTAGTTAAGCGTCGAAGTTTCTGGATCTTCTTTTTACTGGCTTTGTGTAATTCTTATATAATGTTTCTAAATAATTTATCCAGGAACTTCGTCACTTAACACTATATATATGGATGGTTCTCTGTCAAATCGAAGATCAAAATTTTTTTTCTTCTTCAACCCACGGTAAATATGTTCCAGAAACAGTTTCCAATGCACCTTAATTTTTCCAGATTTTAAAATTACTTTTTACTAAAATGGTAGGGAGCCAAAGATGTTAATTTTGGCAATTTTTGGGTTTTCAGCACAAATTAATTAATTTATAGCTATTTAGGGCATTTTTCACTATAGACATGAATATACTTTTTTTTGTAAAATTTTATCACCTTTTCAATAAAAATATCCTCCAAGTCATACACAAGTAGATAGGCTATAGGCATACTGGAACACACGGGTTCTAGAACACCCCCTCCTCTCTCATAGTGTTCTAGAATCCGTCGCGTGTATAAGCCAATCTTCGTCTCCCCTTCTCTTTAAAAATGTGTAGTACACTCCTCCTACATCACCCCTCTCCGAGTGTTCTAGAATTCGTCGCGTGTATAAACCAATCTTCATCTCCTCTTCCCTTCAAAAAATGTGTAGTACCCTCCTCCACATCCCCCCTCTCCGAGTGTTCCAGAATCCACCGCGTGTATAAGCCCATCTCCATCTCCCCTTCCCTCCAAAAAAAGTGTAATAGGTTTTTCTTTTGTCCCCCCTCGGGTGTAAAGAAGAAAAAGGATTTTTTCAGTGCTCTATTTGAGATAATTTATTGACCAAGAGAAAGAAGCGTAAGCTGTGTGACCTTTGCGGAGAAATGTATACACAATTATGCCACCTCGCTTAGATCGTATGTTGGCAATACACATGCGATCTTGGGTCATTCTTTATTTATTCCGGACTAGGTGTGTAATATACTATTGCAGCGGTCTTTAGAGTTAATTTACAGTCGAAGAGTAAGAAGCGTAACCTTTCCGATTCCGATGCCCACGCACAGGTACAAGAAAGGGCTTTTTCAATTAAAATTTATTCCGCAAGGGAGGAGTTTGAGAAATTCTGGGAGGGAAAAAAGTATCTTATGGGTGTTTCTTGAGAATTCGGGAGGTAAATTCACACGGATCGTAGGACTTTTGGAAAATGTGATGGAAAGGGAAGCTTCGGTTTGCCTGTATAAATATTCCCAGTGCATGCTATGGTAAGTCAGTCTTCGATTTTTCCAATATAGTGAAAAGTTACAAGTGACGCAAGGAAGAAAATGGCTTTTAGAAGGAACAACAACAGGAGCAGCATAAGCAACAGCAGCAGAAGAAGAAGAAGTCTACAAACAGCTCAGGAGAGAGTTCGCTGGCTGATTGGTAATGCTCCGACGCTCCTTATGATGTTGGAGCGCGTTTCTTGGACCATGGAGGCTATTGAATTCCGTAAGTTTTTGTTCATTCATTCTTCTTTTCTCATTATGATTTGTTATTTATAATCATATTTTATTTGTTACAGTGCCACCGTTACCGCCATTTGCTGCTATGCAGCAGTTATATAATACTTATGCATCTCCAAGAAGCAGTCGAGAAGATGAAGATGAAGATCACAGCTCTTCCCACTCAGCCGAGAGCGCTCAAGAGAGAGCAGAAGAAAACGCTCAATCAAGAGCGATGCAAGGCCAAGAAAACGCCCAACCAAGATCATCTTCGAGGCGCCGTTCAAGTTCGACTTCGAGTTCTAGCTCGAGCTCGAGCAGTAGCTCATCATCGTCGAGCTGCACATCTGCAAGCTGCTCTCCTTGCAAGATACAAGCGATCAGCAATCAGGATAAACCGAGTAGCAGCAACGTACAAACAAACAGTAGCAGCATCGCACAAACAAGCAGTAGCAGCAACGCGAAAGCAAACAGTAGCAGCAACGCACAAACAAGCAGTAGCAGGAACGCGAAAGCAAGCAGTAGCAGCAACGCGCAAGCAAGCAGTAGCAGCAACGCACAAGCAAGCAGTAGCAACAACAGCAGCAAAACACAACCAAGCAGTAAACTAGGGAAAAGAAAATCCCAAGGTAAATCATATTTCATTTTTCTATTTTTATTTTATTACATTAAAAAAATAATTTTAATTTCTTGTCCTTTACAGGTGAATGTGGTGAAAATAAAGGAAAAAGCGGAGAAACGAGTCCAGAGATGGCTACATCATCTAACACGGGTAAATTCACAAAAAATATAATTTCTAATTATAATTTATGATGTAACATTTAATATATTATTAAAGTAAATTTTTTAATTTTTTTTTCAGAGGACGCGAGACCTGCTCAAGAATACCGAATCCCTTTTAAACGCGGTAGGCTGCGTTTACAAGGGGTCAGCAGCAGCGGCAGCGGCAGTAGTATTACTACTATCATCGCTACCAGTAGAGCAACCGAATCCTCACCTGCAGCGAGAAGCAGGAGCAGCACTACTAGAGTAGCCGAATCTACACCGGCAGCGAGAAGCTGCACTAGTAGAGCAGCCAAATCGTCACCTGCAGGGAGAAGCAGGGAACGAGTCGAGACTTGCTATCAACAAATAGGGTAGTGCAGGATGCACCCCGTCGAAATTTGAATAAACCGCGAATAATAGAGGATATAACATTTATCGATTGAAAAAAAAAATTTTTTCAAAGTGATCTGTAATTATAAAAATAATAATAATCATGTATAAATATTTCATTTTTATAAATAATAATTGTATTTCAAAAATAATAATAATCATATTAAATTGTAATCAACCATTATTATTTTTTAATTTTCTAAATAAATATAATAAAAAAAAATCTTTTTTATATTCAAATTATTTCGATTTTGAAATTAGAAATCACCTAAAAATTTAGAACGCGCATAGATCTTCTATTATCCACTTTGTTTTCAAGAACGTTAACAAAAACGTACGTTTAATGATATAAGTATAAGAAAAAATATTAATATGATATAATTAAAAATTATATTAATAAAAATAAAAATTTATTTCCAGTATAAGCATGTACATGTGTCCTTATAAATAGAAGCATCAACTTCATCTTGACCCATTGTATCGTTTAAGTAATGAAGCAACCAATTCCGAATTGAAATAACGTTGTAGACGGCACACATGTGTTCTTATGCAGAGGTCGTGATTGAAGCAGCCGTAACGACTGTCACGCGCCATTTCTTCAAGGGGTGGACATCCTATGTCTTCAATGTTTAAAATTTAAAATTAATCTGAAAAGAGGGTAAAAAAATAATGTGAGAAATTTGCGAAACAGCGTCAAGTTCAAACGTAAATGCATAATATTAATTTATTACTTACATATTTGGTAAGAAACTTGACAATCATTCTACTTTCTACTGACCCTTAACATACAATTTTTTGACGCCTTGCGAGCAAACTTGTAAAATTTTTTTAAGATGATCATATGGAATATCTCCAGCGTCCCATGCTATTCCATGGTGACTCTTTTCAATCCATTAAGTCATACATTTTTCTTCTGCATCCAACGCTTCCCATGCAAATGGAGATTTCAAGAGATAAGAGGTTGGTAAAGCAGTTTTCTTCATATTGAGGAAACTGATTTCTTTAAAAGTGAAATAATCTTCTGTGATTCTTTGGAATCCTTGTACATCGAAAATATAAACATTTTCTTCTGGATACTGCAATATGGTGTTTCTGAACATTGTATGGTAAGTGAGCGATCTATCCATGTTGCAGATCTGTGCTTACTTCGCTACAAGAAGGAAGCTCAGAGACTGGTGAGAAAGATTCTCACATCCTATATTTATATCTAGAAATTCCGCTTTATTCTCTCTCAGGATTGGACGATCGAAAAGAGCTCAATCCTGATTGGTTTTAACTAAAGATGCTTTTTAGATGGTCCAGAGAAAGAAAATTCATCCCTTCCCGAGTCAATGACTAGCTTTCGTCTTTAGCATTGGTCGAAACTATCTTTCCCAAACAAGAAAACCTCAATCCTCATTGGATGTTGCGGAAAGATGATTTTTGGATGGTTCATCGAAAGAACATTCATCCCGGGAAAATTTATCCCTTCTCTTCACATTTGCTGGCTTTAAAAAGAAAAGCCGTTCCATGGATGAGTACAGTTAGTCTGTTGCAGTTAAAGTGAGTTGGCTTTAGTAGAATTTTTTTTAAGTGATATTCCAATAAGCAAAGATGGTTTTAATCGATTTTTTTCAACGCCTTGTTCAATTACTTTGTGACACTTTACAAAATGCTAGCCAAATGAGCATTAACGATATTAATTATTGGCTAAACATGTGTAATTCTACTATTTTTTTTTTAAGTGGCATTTCGAACTCGAAAGTTCATCGCCTCATCTACGCAAGCCTTCCACGTATCTCTATTTTGTGCCAACCCCATCCATTGCGCACCCTCCCTCCCGATTTCAGTTAAGTCCCTTTTTACGTTGTCCCTCCACCTGCGCCTAGGTCTACCTAGAGGTCGCGGTGTGCTTGGCTTTCCTTTCATTAAACGCGCTGCCGTGCGATCGTCTCCCATTCTTGCCACGTGCTCTGCCCATTTTAGTCTACGCGATTTAATTATTCTGTTTATATTCGGTGACGAGTATAAATTGTGTAGCTCGTCATTGTGCAGTTTCCTCCACTCCCCGGTTTCTTCATCTTTCTTTGGCCCGTATATTTTCCGCAGAACCTTATTTTCGAACAACCTAAAACGGTTTTCTTCCGCTTTAGTTAGCGCCCAGGTTTCGCACCCGTACAAAATTACCCGCATTATTATAGTCCTATATATCCTTACTTTTACATTTCTAGACAGCAGTTTTGATTTTAGTAATCTATTCACGGCGTAGAAGCAGGCATTACCCGAATGTATAATTCTACTATAAAGGAGTTAAATGAGAAAATAGTAAAATCTAATTTTACACGAGGAGAGAAATAGAAATGTCAAACTTGTATGACACATCTTTCATGTATGCAAGTTTAATTTGAGCAACATCTCCATCAAGGTGGTAGTTTACAATCCGAAGAAAGTAGAGTTGAGTGGCGAGATGTGTAGTCTGCGTTCTAAAATCGTATTAGAAGTTATGTGATTGTAAATATAAAACATGTAAAAATTCTAAGTTTCCTGAATGATGCACAAAAACTCTTCAAAGTTAAAACAGAGATATGCTTAAAAGAATACAATGCTGTGAAAATAAATTCAGACTTTATTGCAGAATTTTCTAAGCAGAAAAATGGAGAAGAAACTACGGACATCAAATATTTTACAAGTGAAAGTGCTACAGTATACTTGGCAACAGATTTAGATGAATGGTTTAAAAATAATATCAAAGATCCCATCCTTTCACAGCTAGAAGAATTTCAGGAAAAGGATTCTGGCTGGACTTTAAAGAGTATTATAAGTTTGTGCATAAATATGAAAAAATATTCACCACTCAAGGGCAGTTCATACATTCCTCTTCCAAAGTTTATAGAGCAGAAAAAAGCATGTATTAACGTTCATAACAATGACAATCAGTGTTTTCAGTATGCTATTCTTTCAGCATTATGTCCCAGTAAAAGTAATCCCCATAGAGCTAATCAATATCGATTGCGTGAGAACGAAATAAACTTTGGAGATATTGAATTTACAGTAAAACTTAAAGATATACAGAAATTTGAAAAACTAAATATTTCAGTAAATGTATACATGCTTAGAAAATATGGACCAAAGTATGAAGTATCTCCTTGTCATATTTCCTCAGAAAAAAAGGAAAAATACGTAAATCTACTCATTATTCAAGATTCTTACATAGATGAACCTGATGAAAATAATTGTGCTGATGATGGAATCTTGCCTAAATATCATTACGTCTGGATCAAAAGCATGTCTCGTGTTCTGAGTTCTCAACTGTTTAAAACCAACATAAAATCTTACCATTGTGAAAGGTGTTTACAAATATTCTATAGTGAAGAAAGATTAGAAATTCATGAAAATAACTGTAAAAATATGAATAACTGTCGAATTAATTTACCTGACTCTAAGAATAATATTCTAAAATTTGATGATTATAGTAAGAGTGAAAAAGTACCTTTTGTTATTTATGCAGATTTTGAATGTTTATTGAAGCCTACTGAGAATGAGAATGCTTACCAACTACATGAAGCATACAGCATAGGGTACTACATAAAATGCAGCTTTGACGATAGCTTATCTGGCTATAGATCATACAGAAGAAAAAATGAAGAAGAAGAGGCAACTGCAGCATGGTTTGTTCAAGAATTGAAATCAATTGGTGAGAAAATTTACGTACTCTACAAGAATCCAAAACCAATGAGACTCACCGATTTGGAGGAAATATCTTTTCGGAGATCAACAACTTGTCATATATGCCGAAAACCAATCCATGGCGAAGAACTTGCTGTACGAGACCATTGTCATCTCATAGGGTGGTAAGTTGTCTTCTCAATTATATATGAAATAAAGTAAACGAATTTTGTAATTCTAAGATAGATTTTCTTCTTCAGTGTCAGAGGTGCAGCTCACAACTCATGTAACATGAATTATAAGGATTCAAGATTTATTCCTGTGGTTTTTCATAACCTCAATTACGATACTCACTTTATTTTAAAAGAGATTGCCACTTCAACGTTGATGAAAGGACGAGTCACTCTAATACCACATAATAAGGAAAAATATATTTCATTCACGAAGTATATAGATGACTGTGACATCAGTTTTAGATTGGAAAAGCTTGCATCATATCTGAAAAATGTGGCGATAGCAGTAAAGGAATTTCGATCAGATGGACTCACAGCTGAAAAGATAGATCTCCTTCGACGAAAAGGTGTATTTCCATATGATTTTGTAAATGGATTAGATAAGTTGACGTCTACAAAATTGCCAGAAAAGAATGATTTTTATAATAAGCTAACAGATTCTCATATTGCTGAAGAAGACTATAAGCATGCTGTCCAAGTTTGGGATAAGTTCAATATTAGTACGTTGGAAGAATATTCAGATCTTTATCTGAAAACCGATGTTTTACTATTGGCCGACGTTTTCGAGAGTTTTCGAGAAACATCGAGAAACATCTCTTAAAGCATATGATTTATGTCCTGCTCACTTTTATACGACTCCTGGACTAACTTTTTCAGCAGCTTTAAAAATGACAGGTAGAATTGGAGCTTCTTACAGATATTGACATGCTAATGTTTATCGAATCGGGCATTCGAGGTGGAATAAGTCAGTGTTGTAATCGGTATGCCAAGGCAAACAATCCATATATGGGTTCTTCATACAATAAGGATCAGAAAATTCAAAAAATCAGAAAAATCAGAAAAGACTCTCTTATATTTTGACATGAACAATCTTTATGGATGGGCAATGGTACAGCCTTTACCAGTTGGAAAATTTGAATGGGTTGATTATGAGACAAATCCAAGTTTTTTCAATACACCGCCAGATTCTGATATAGGCTATTTTGCTGAAGTTGACTTGGAGTATCCTGAAGAAATACATGATGATCGTAGGGATTTACCTTTTTGCGCAGAACATCTTGCACCACCTGGTTCAAAGCAGAAGACACTTTTCACGACTTTGAATGACAAGAAAAGGTATGTCATTCATTATCGAGCGCTTAAGTAGGTCTTATATAATGGACTTCGATTAAAAAAGTGCATAGGATTTTGAGTTTTGAGCAGAGGGCGTGGCTCAAACCATATGTTGAATTTAACACAGAAAAAAGAAAGCAGGCAATGAATGAGTTTGAAAAACTCTTCTACAAATTGTTAATTAATGCAGTCTATAGAAAGTGTATTGAACGAGAGCGGAAACGTGTAGATGTGCGATTAGTAAATAAATTTACAGGCAGATACGGAGCAGAAGCACGCATAGCTATGCCAAATTTTCACAGTTGTGCAATCTTTGATGAAAATTTGGTTGCCATACAACTGAAGAGGACAAGTATTACAATCAAAACCAATATACGTTGGTATCAATTCTAGATTTGTTAAAAACATTAGTATATGATTTTCATTATTCATGTATGAAAAAGCGAGTTGGAGAAAAATGCAAACTCCTGTATACGGACACTGATAGTTTAATATATGAAGTTGAGGATGTAGATATGTATCAAGTAATGAAAGAAGATATACATAAATTTGATACTTCTGATTATGACGAAAATGGAATCAGTTTGGAATTCCACGTGTTAATAAAAAAGTTCCTGGATTGATGAAAGACGAATGCTGTGGCAAGATTATGACAGAATTCATTGGTTTAAGAAGCAAAATGTACAGTATTTTGATTAATGGAGCTGCGACAGTGAAAAAAGCCAAAGGTATAAAATCTAATGTTGTAAAGAAATCAATCACGTTCGAAGTTTATCGAAAATGCCTTCAGGATCTTGTTATTATAAAACGTGAGCAGTGTAATATTCGTTCAAAATTACACATTGTGCATACTGAAAAACAGGAAAATATCGCTCTAAGTCCACACGATGATAAAAGATTCTTATTGCCTCATAGTACAGACACTTTGCCTTGGGGACATTACAGAATTATGGAAGAACAGATGGCGCAAGCTGAATACAAGTAGAGGGGGATGCGGAGGAGGGGATCGTGGTGGAGGAGAGGGGATACAAGGACGAAAAAGAGAGGGAGAAAGTGAGTGGGGGCATGAAGCAACCAATGAGAATGCTTCGCGAGTGGGGATGACACTTTATGGTGATGGAGGCGAACCAATCAGGATTGAATATGATGTTTTAGGGGAGTTTATGCACGAGTGGGATCCATCATGGACAGGTTAGGAACTGAACAAGGAGAGAGAAGTGATATATTACTAGAGGCTATGGAAGGGGCAGAAATTGTGGAGGGAATTATGTACGCTAATTTTCAAAAATTCTACTATGGAACAGATCCGCAACCGCTGCTGAGAAAGTCTTCGTTTCTCAAATTAGCACCATTCGTAGTTGTTGACTGTTCACGACAAAACGAATCTCTTAAGAGCGCTCCTGTCGATGTACGTCTGGAATTTGAGGCTAAAAAAGATTTTCCTGCTGACACTTCAGTATACTGCCTGATCTTACACGATCGCGACGTTCAGTGCAATCCTATCAGTGGAGATGTCCAGAAGCTCGTCTAGGCTGCACCGAAAAATGGAGTATGCAGTAGACATGACTGGTTTCAAGCAAACCGAAGAAGATTATATTCTAAAGGAAATAGCAATCATATCTGTATTGGACAAGACTACATTAAGGTTCAAAAATAAACTGTGAAATCACTGTTGATCAGATATTATGGCTATTGAAATCTCTTAGCGATCAGGTCCTTGTGTGAACTTCTCTCACAAGTTGTCGCCGAGAACTGATGCTCTACTCATTAAACGCCGCCGAAAACTCGGGCACGCTAACACAAAGATGCTTTCCCGAGGACTACCGAAGGGACTTGAAGCAGTGTGCGCGCTCCTCTATATCTATAGCTATTGTGATATGCTCACTTTCTTTCACATTCTTAAAATACTTAATGAGATTAGTTATTATAAAGTAAATCCATCGATACCCTTCCTACTAGAATGCAGTGTATATTAAGATATAGCAAATTCGACAAATTCAATATTTAATTGAATTAATAAGAATAAGGAACGACAACTTAAGGAGAAGCAAATATAAAAACATAATTAAACTCGAAGTAAAATGAGTTGGGAAAAATCAATAATAATAGTAAATTCACGTAAAATAATAAAGACAAAATAGAACATCGAGATGTATACACACAGTACGACTCTACGGCAAGAGGCGAAGCGAAGCACACCGACACGCACGCATACATTGCAGTTCTACAGCGGAGGCTCAAAGCTAAGCAAGGCACACAAATATGCACGCACACCTTACGACTCCACAGCGAGAGATCAAGGGAAGCACACTGATATGCACGCACACATCTCGGCTTCACGGCGGGAACACAGCGGACGCAAGTAGAGAGAAAAAAACAAGAGGCCTACTGTACATCATGGACCGCGCATACCCGAAAGCGATGCACGTGCAATGAAGAGAGGCCGCGGAACGCGCAACGCTATCGGCAAGTGACACATAAGTCACGCGCGCTAGAAGCTCGAGGAGCCGCCAAAGAGGACAGCACGCAAGTCGGCTCAAAATGCACAGAGGAAGCTTCTATGAGTCTGCAGATAAAGAAGGTAAATCGGAGGCGAGTTTGACAGGAGAAGAGCACGAGGGGACTCGATGTACTAGAGGAGAGGATTTTTACTCTGATTTTCTGATTGGCCCTCTCTACAACGTCACATGCGTAAAAAGCTCCAAATAAGGCAAGAAGCTGCATCTAGGCCTCCTAATTGGCTAAACACCCACCCCACCGAGGAGACGAAAAATCGGAGATCGACTCTACTACCAGGGCATAAAAGAGCCCAGCAACAGGTCCTCACATTGTCAGTTCGCTCGAAAAATCATCACTATGCGCAAGCTCTGCCGAATTCGGTCCGATGTATCTATACTTAGAATTATTTCGGTGTATCAAGACTTAGAAAATTTCCGACGGTTCAAAGACTTAGAATCATTTTAGCGATTAGGGACTTATAAAAATTCAGATCAGTGTAAGGACTTAGAATATTCGGCTAGTAAAATAACTTGAATATTCCTATCATTAAACTTACTTTACTTGCAATCATACAACTAGAACATTTACGTTGTGGTTCTTTATTTTCGATAATTTAAAATATTTCGAAAGTTTTGATAGTTGCGAACGAGCGTTATCTAAATTCTATGGCAAATTGAATAAATAAACGAAGTTGTTACAAATTAATGAGGGATATGCAAGAAGGAAACTTGCCGTCGGGAAACGGTCGCGGCAATCCTCGCGCGGGCGGAGAGGCTGCCGCTTCGAGTGATCGCCCGATCCCAAAGACTCAGGGAGCGAATGCATCCTCTACGAGGCCACTGTCAACTTAAATCAGAAAAATTGCGCACCAAATATCGAAATCCATATCAAGGAATTAACACGACCTGCCACTTTTATGTTAGATACCGGTTCTTCACCAAACTTATTAAAAATTTCGCACGTCCCTATTTATTTGCCGATAAATTCACAAGAAATAATTTTATTGAGAGGAATAACATCTGCATCAATAAAAACATTAGGAACCATAACGGTCAATTACGATGGTTTAAACATTTATTTTCATATAGTATCTGACGAGCTTCCCATCAAGGAAGCGGGAATATTAGGGAGCGATTTTTTCCAACAAACAAGTGCGAAAATCTGTTATGAAAGAAACTGCCTTGAATTAGCGAATGTACAGTATCCCTTCATCAATGATATGCCATTCCTTCAAAATGACGAATGCGCCGACGAACAATGGAATTTAGGAAATCCTACAAATAGAAGAGTCGTGTCGGTGAGGCTCCCCGAAAAAAACGTTAAAATTAACTCTCAAATCACATGTACTGAAACTCCGTCCGATGCCAACTCGGACAGAGTCAGTTTAGAGTCAAAGAAAGAAACCCGAAATCTCTCCGGAAACTTTCCAGATGCAAACCACTCAAAGACAAGAGACGAGGTACTCGCTCCGCAGACGGGCACGTTAGTAAATTGCGCGTACATACAAAGGATACAGTCGACAGGCACAAGTACTCAGCCGAGTTTAGATAACGGCGGAGAAAATATGATCGAGGAGTCCCGAAGTGAAGAAGGGACTGAAAATGTTAGCGAATTCGAATTAAATAATGAACCTTTTGTGAATTCCCTAGGTGTGAATGACACGAAAGGCACAAGGAATAATATAAAGTTGATAGCGTCGAGGGTGACGCTGAAACAATGTATACATGTCCGAATAATTATGACAACGCGTGTTCAAAGGAAGTATTAATAAATAAATCAACATCCGATGCGGCGAGAATTGAAAATTTAAGTGAAAATTTATCCGAGTGCGAAGAGGATATTGCTGCCGATTATGAGGAAGATAGAAAACTGGAAAATATTTGCGAGAGTGACAGTGTAACGGAGATCATGGATAAATATGATAGAATAAGTGCGCGATTGTATAGAAAAGAGAAATATCCAAACATTTTTCCTTTGAAAAACATCGATTACTCGTTCGATAGAGCAATGACAATAATGCATAGAATCGAAGAGGATAAATTCCAAGACATAAAGCGATCACTAACTTATGAAGGAAAAGGGAGGGTCCCGTCAACTAACGTGGAATTTCGGGAAAATCAAGAATATACAGTTATGAAAAGTGATTATATCTTACAAAATGAAATAAAACAAGAAATGATTAACGAAGAAAGCGAAAAAGTCGAACGCAGTGTAGTCGACTGTCAAATTAATGATACACAAAGGTTAAATGAAAATATTGATACGGTAAATTATTGTAAATTTGATGAAAATAAGAAAAATCATAATTTAGAATTTAGTACACTAATACCTCCACACCACAGAGGTCAAGCACTAATTATTGAAGACATAATATTGAAAGGGAATACCTTAATAAAAATAATGAAAGTGTATATGTTTGCATTGAACAAATAAATGATAAAGATAGCGACGCCTCGAAATCATGTAATTTGGAGAAAGTAAAAGAAAATACGAATGTGACAAAGAATTATGAGGTCAGAAGGCGAGAAAAGGCGTGCGAAGAATTCGAGTTAACCGACGCCGTGCAACCTATCGTGACACACTCAACGGGACACTTGTCAGATGGAGAAAGAACAGTGCCCACTATGAACTTTCCAAATAAGACCACGTCAAAGAAAAGTGTTAGATTTCGGGATAAAAATCTTGAACAAGTTTACAAAGTTCAGGGAGTGATAGCGATAGTATAATTAGAAGATCGATAACAAAAATTCAAAAAACAATAATGAAAGGTGCGATTCCGAAATCGATAAAAGTAAAGAGGAAAATTGAAAAAATATCACCATCATTTAATAATTATGAAGATTTTGCCGACATATTTGCAAAAACTAAGCCAAATAAATTCCAGAATTTAATCAGAAGGGACGAAAATTCGGAATTATATAATTTCCAAGCATTGAGTAAGGCATTAGGAAATATAATCCCGATTACCGATAAGGAAAATGACAATCAACATTCTATTCTACCGGGAGAAAATTCATGAGAGACCGACCAATATTTGTATGAGTGTGAAAGAATAGAAGAACTTTTAAACGATTGTCAGAATCCCTACAGCGAACAAAATCATGAAGTGCGCGGACTCTGCGTAATATCGAGCATCCCAGTCCTCGAGAAAGTAGAAGGATCCTATCACTCTGTCATGCTTATAAGCCCCGAAGCGGCCGAAGTTCCCCGCTGTGAGAGAGTTAAAACACTGCTACGGCTCGACCATCTTAAGCCTCATGAACGAGAAGCTATTGAAAAGCTTGTTGACACCTATCACGAACAGTTTCATTTACCCGGGGAAAAACTCACTACTATACATATAATTCAGCATCGCATCCCGACTATAGACAATCGGCCCGTAAATGTTAAAACGTACCTTCCTCCTAGAGCACACAGAGATCCAATTATGGCAAAAATTAAAGAATTTTTGGATGGCGGACTTATTTCACCGTCAAATTCTGATTATAATAGTCCACTTTGGTGTTTAAGAAAAAAAGACGATAGTCACGGCAATCCAAGATACAGAATAGTTTTAGATTATCAAAAATTAAACGAGGTTACTATAACTGACAACTATCCTCTTCCGAACATACAAGATATTTTTGATCAACTCGGAGGCTCAACATATTTCACGGTTCAAGAGAGTGGCGGACAAGGCCGATGACACCAAGTGGGTTGATTCCCCGCTACACAAGGAATCCTGGGCGTAACCTAAACAATAGCCAAAGGAAAATCGAGGTATAAAGAAAAGCGAGAGTTCACAAAAAATTTATTTCTTATAATCAAGAATCAGGAAAAACCTACCAATTCCTCCTCGTAAGTCGGAAAGAGCTCTTCGTTCTATTTTCGATGCAAAAATTGTAAGGACACTCGGGTTCACGTAAAACCATGGCCTTTACTCCACACGTTTAATGCTAACAAGTCACGGTATTTTTCACTAAATTCGATTATTTCGCTTGAATCGAATCGTTAGATACTGGCACGATCCGCATAAATTCTTCTTTTCAATAAATTGTTAAGAACAAATAAGAAAAGAAAAAAAATCAAAGATATCAAACAACAGTATTATAAAATCGACAGTAACGAACAAACTCAAAACTAGAGAGCAAGAGGACCGAACCGTTCGAAGGATGTTAACCGACTGATCGTAGAAAATAGAATGCACCCATGCCATAGCGAGAAAAGAGGAAATTTTCCAGACATCACGAGAAGTGGAATTAGAACACATCGCGAGAAGTGGAATCAGAAGGATGAAAACCAGAGAGAAACCCCTCTTCACACAAAGAAATGATCCCCAAGTAACACTACGAGCTTACATCGGGATCAAAACAACAAATAAACAAATTACAGACTGAGAAGTCTAATTGAAAATTTTATCAGATAAGGATTATAATCGTGTTAACATATTGCAAAAGGAAGGAGGAAGTGGGGGCTCATTTAACAATAACAATAATTAATAACACGTAACCCTCAACAACAAGTGAAAAATTAAGACAAAAAGGAGTTTTTCTCTTGAAACATCTTTAGTTATAAAAATACGACAAATAATGTGTAAAGTGAAAAGTTCAAATTCAAAATTTTTGATAAACGAACATTGTAATCAACTATAAGTAAGAAATGCGAGTATTCTTATATTCATGATCAAATCATCACCCGAAAATTAAACACCCGAATAATTATTGCTTAGAAATTAAATCAATTCCAGATGATTATAGTCCTGAAACGGAACTCGCGGCGCCATCTCTAGGAGAAAAATGATTTTATGCAACGAGAAGGGTCTATGCGCAAGGAAAACTCACGCATGCGATGTAGACTACAGTGGGCAAGTGGGGAAATTCAAATTAGTATAGCAATTAAACTAGAATTACAAAAGAAATTTTAATATAAAAATTTGGAAACAATGAGAGAGGAGATTAACAACACGAAGAAAAATTAGATGCCTCACGAAATTTCATTTTCTATAAAAAGAAAAAAAAACAAAGAGAACTCACTATATCGGAAAAGAAAGCTAGAAGTTCATTTTGCATAAACTACATCCGTATTAATCATAATTAATCATAAGAATAATACTAATTTAACTGAGTCGGGAACAAAATAGTGATTAGTTTCTTCCTTATTGTCTCACAGTTTCGATGATGGCTGTCTACTTTTGGAGATGAATCAACAAAGTACTGTTAAGAATAACACCTAATCGAAATGAAAGAATACTAGACGTCAAGATAAAATTAGAACGAGCATGCGAACACGAAGCACGAGATTTAATCTACAAATGGTCCCTGGTTCTGCAACTGATAGAAGTGACTAGTATCATGCGGCAAGCGCTATTGAATAATAAACCATTCATCATAGAAGCCTGTTTAAAATACTATACTAGACTCGAAGAAACTAGTTTAGACATAGTCTTATCATTAGCCATCCAAGATCACCACAAAGAAATTATTAAAAGAATATTACAAATTCCGATAGATTGGTCGATACGTTGCGAAAAGGAACAAGGGTCAATGCTGAGAGTAGCCATTTTATACAGACGTATCGATATCTTTACGTAATTAATAAATAAGGGGGCGAGTAAATATCTATTAATGTACGAAGGACGACTAGAAAGAGCAATGGAATGTGAAAATTTAGACTATTTACGTCTATTATTAAAAGCCGGTGTAAACGCCAATGCAAAGAATACCTTCGGGTCAGCTGCATTAATGTATGCTGTTGATAGAAGTGACATGCCAGTTATTCAATTACTACTGGAAGCTGGCGTCGACACAAACATAATAAATCATTTCGATCAAACACCTTTAGAAAGAGCCACTAGAACTAAGCCCGAAATATTAGAATTATTATTAAATTATAAACAAAACACTCATATTTCTTGTATAAGTGAATATTTACTCGAAAAAGCGGCCACCGCTCCGCATCCTTATTCCGGCAAAAACGTTGAATTACTATTAAAAAAGGGGTACAATGTCAATTCATTGTCGCGAAATAAAAGATGTCCTATAGTAGGCGCTATTGTGCGTCATAATAATGAAGCACTAAGAATATTAATCAAGTATAAAGCCAATCTAAAAGCTACATCGAGTAAAGGAGAAAATGCCCTATACATAGCAGTAAGATTCGGTACAATACAAGCAGTCGAAATGATTTTGGAAACAGGAGAATGTGATATAAACGAAGTATCATCCTTCGGTGAAACCGCTCTAACATGGGCATTTAAGATAGACGGCTGCCGGAAAATGGAGGTTTTGTTACAACGAGGAGCTTCACTTTATCCTATCGAGAAAAATGTTTATTTTATATACACTGAACTCTTGTCATGGAACACGCCGAAAATTTTTATTCCATTGTTAGCAAGAGGAAAGGTAGAAAATCAAAATATTAATATAGAAGATGAATTATCGTTAAAAGAATGCTACCCTACATTATATGACAAATATGAAAAAGCATGTCTCGAATGGCAACGAATCTCAAGACAGAATTTTATCGCGGGAGTCACTTTTAAACAATTGATAGAGCGGCCTACCAACTCGTTTTTGCATATTGCTAAAACATGTGCATTCCAAAACCGTGAAGCGGAGATTTATCTCTACCAATTTCCTATATACGGCTCTCAGATCACACAAGCTATACAATGATTCATTAATAAAAGAATAATATGGAAGGAACATGAAGAAAGACTACAAGAAATAACATATGAGTGTATTCCTGATTTAATTATAGAGCAAATAGCTTATTATCTAAGTCTAGACTAAGCAGCGAAAATAGATACACGTGCACATAAATAAGAATAGATAAAACCCTTTTTAAATTAGTGAATAAGTCTGAC
The DNA here is from genome assembly GCA_037356405.1 of Nasonia oneida. Classification (NCBI taxonomy): domain Eukaryota; kingdom Metazoa; phylum Arthropoda; class Insecta; order Hymenoptera; family Pteromalidae; genus Nasonia; species Nasonia oneida. The sequence continues at coordinate 151,595 of JAZHPH010000130.1, read as the reverse complement.
ACCCAGACTCTTTCTATCCCACAGATGGCAGCAATTTGGGAAAGTTTGGCGCATACGTGGATCCCATTCATCTTCTCGGGATATCGGCAGAAATTAACCATCATAATGACTAAGATAAATCGTCGAGAAAGCAGAAAAACAAGGATTTTAATTCAGATATTGGCCCCAATGATAAGATCCTCAGAAATGAGAGAAATAATCGAAAGACTAGTGGAATCCTCGGATCTCGAGACCGTCAGGTTTTGTTTAGAAATATGTGGGGGCTCCCGCTGTCCACCACCGGAGTCACCGCAGGAAGCAGCGCCTGATCCCCAGGCCTGACTTCGAATAAGCAGCCGCTCCATCCGGCCACTGCCACTCCCGCGGCGCCCCCTCCGAGCCGCCACGATGGGTGGCGAACTGGCGACGCGGCGAGGCTTGAGCGCCATGTTGGTTAGAACGCTCTGAACCGCCCGACAGGCAACATCGCAGCGCTTCAGAGCAGAGAGAGAGAGAGAGAGAGAGAGAGAGATATAGAGAGAGAGAGAGAGAGAGAGAGAGAGAGAGAGAGAGAGAGAGAGAGAGAGAGAGAGAGAGAGAGAGAGAGAGAGAGAGAGATTAGATTAGATTAGATAGTTTTTATTTGCGTACATTATGTTGTACAATAATAAGATTCAGCATTATGAGGTGAAAGTAGAATACAGTAAGTTGAGGTATGTTTAGATTATGTATAGTGTAAAAGTGTACCGATGGTAGAAATGAATAGCACGAGAATGGGTAGGTGTGTGCGTGGGCGTGAGTGTGTATGAGTTATGTGTTTTCGAGTTGAAAGTAGTGATCTTTAGCAAGTTTTCGGAAGGTGACAGTAGATGAGATGTTTCTGATGTGAGATGGCAGGCTATTCCATAAGTATGAGGCGCTGATATGAAACGAGTTCCTCAGCGTCTCAGTCGCGAGGCAGGTATTTCCGGAGGTGTCACCTCGCCCCTCACAGGCCGGAGCGAGACACGGAAGTCAAAAAAGGCCAGTACGTATGATGGTACGACCGAGTTAAATATTTTACGAAGGAAGCAGACTGTGAAGTACTTCCTGCGTCCGTCAGTGGTTAGCCACTGCAGCTCCCGCCTGTAAGGGGAGATGTGCTCATCTCTCCTTACACCATAGATGTACCGGATTCCTGTATTCACGAGCCTCTGTAGTTTTAAGTTGAGTTCCTGCGTCAAGTCACAGTATACAAGAGAACAGTAGTCGATGATCGGAAATAGGAGTGCTTGCACGAGATGTTTGCGCAATCTGAGATTGGTACTCTTTCTAAAAAAGTAAAGCCTGTACATTAGCGAGTGAGCACGTTTGCACACTTGTGTAACGTGCTCCTTCCACGAGAGTTTAGAGTCAAGCACCAGTCCCAGATTACGGACAGAGGATTCAAAGCTGACCTGGGCACCCCCGATATTAATGAAAGTGTTAGCTGTTGAGGGAAGTAGATTTATGTAGTATGGGGAGCCCAGGACAATTGCTTTGGTTTTTGTAACATGAAGTTTAAGCTTGTTTTGCGCAGCCCAGCCCATTATCCTCTCGGCATTAGCACTCATCTTGTTTGATAAAGAATCGAGCTCCTCGAGGTGGCAATGACTGTAAATTTGCAAGTCATCCGCGTAAATAAGATGGGAAACATCGGAGTCTAGACAGAAACCGATGTCGTTGATGTACAATGAAAACAGCAGGGGACCTAAGTCGGAGCCCTGCGGGACGCCGATGTTAAGACGCTGCGAAGAGGAACGCTCGCTATTGTCACCAACGACGGCTTGCTCTCTCCCAATGAGATAGGAGGCAAACCAGCGGATAACCTGCTTAGAGAAGCCGAAGGTGGATAGCTTCCTCAGGAGCCGGACGTAACATACAGTGTCAAACGCCTTGCTAAAATCAAAGAGTAGAAGGAGTGTCACTTTCTTTTTGTTTATCCCGACCCTGACATCATCAGTTAGCTTAATTAGGCCAGACTGAGTGCTGTGGCCTGTTTGATAGTTATCTAGTAAGAGCCTTGATTCAAGGTATTGTGAGATTTGCCTGTGCACCAGCCACTCCAGGGCCTTGGAGAGAAAGCAGAGAAGTGAAATCGGACGGTAGTCAGTCAGGGCTGTTGGTGAACTGACTTTGTTGAGTGCACGCACAAGTGACAATTTCCAGGCAGATGGGAAATCGGTTTCGCTCAGAGACAGGTTGAAAATGTGACATAGTAGAGGAGCGAGAACTGGCAGTGCTTTTGAGATAACAACCTGAGGGATGCCGTCGCTTCCCCTGGCCTGGGTGTCGAAGTGCGATACTGCAGCCAACACGTCCGATTCCGTTATGGTACGAAACTCGAAATGTTCCGGGAGGTCAAGACTTTCCAGGGTTAGAAGATACTCCTCAACAGCAGGAGCTAATGGATCATTGGAGATCGAGCTGAAATGCTTGTTGAGTTCCTCTGTGCTAAAGCGAGGTGGCAAAGGGGCCCTCACTGACGAGGCCCTGCGGGTTAAATGGCTCGACCTTCTGCCAGCCCAAGCCAGCCGCATGTGTCGCGTGCTGAAGGCGACCTCGCTGGAGGAACTCGCTGCTCTCGCCGACGAGCTCGTGGCGCCGTGCGTGCCAGTCAGCGCGGTTTCGCGCCCCAGCTCACCTACATCGTGCGGCATCGCATTCGGGAGCAGTACACCGTTGCCCCAGCACGAAATGGTTTCACTTCGCCTCGCCATGACGCAGATTACCACCATGCTCCAGCAGCAGTCGCTCGTGCTTCAATCCATCGCCTCCACTCTCACGTCGAGCCAGAAATAAAAACAGCAGCAACGACAGCAGCAGCGATGCGGCCGCTCCGGCACGCCCGCCAGCCAGCGCCAAGCCCGCACCGCTTCACCAGCGCCGCGTGCCGCAAATCCAGCATGATGCTGGTACCATCAGCGCTTTGCGAGCGAAGCAACGCAGTGCCGGCTACCCTGCTCGTATCCGACCCAGGAAAACTAATGGCGCCGCCGCCTCTTCAGGCAGCCGCGGTCGGCGCACCCAACGAGCAACGCCTGCACGTCCTGACTTCGCTTCCTAGTCGATACGGGCTCAGCAGTCTCGCACCACGGGCTCGTCGTCGACATAAAGAAGAGGCGCATCCTCGACACTGACACGTTACGACATGCCCTCGGCTCACTCCGCCCTCCAGAAGTACATTCCGTGGAGGTCGTGATTTCCGCAGATGTAGCGGAGGGCATTTTCGCCGACCTGATGCGGCAATACGCCGACCTCGCAATCCCAGGAAGCACAACCATCGCCCTTCCGGGCCTCGACGCGCAACACCACATCCTCACAACCGGCCCACCAGCAGCAGCCAAGGCTCGTCGACTCCTTGGACCTCGCCTCGAAGCTGCTCGAGCGGAATTCCGTGTATTGTTGGAGATGGGGATTGTTCGCCTGTCAGACAGCTCCTGGGCCAGCCCGCTACGCCTCGTTCTGAAGCCAGACGGCACCTACCGACAGCTGAACAGCCGCACCGTGCCGGACCGCCACCCACTCCCAGTAATTGAAGACCTGCTGCTTGCGCTGGGAGGTTGCATCTTCTCGGTAGTCGACCTCAAGAAGGCGTTCTATCAGCTGCCTATCGCTCCCGAGGACGTGCACAAGACCGCCATAATCACCCCGTTCGGCCTATTCGAATTTACGCGGTCATCCCTGGGCCTGCGCAACGCCGCCCAGTCGCTGCAGAGAGCGATGAAGTAGCTGCTCCGCGATCTGCCCTTTGCTTGCGCCTATCTCGACGATATAATCGTTGTCTCCAGCAACAAAGATGAGCACGTGAGCCATCTCAGGGCGCTGTTCGACGTCCAGCGGGCAGCAAACATCAAGGTGAACCCCGAGAAGTGCGTCCTGGGAAAAAAAGAAGTCATGTACCTAGGCTATTCGGTCTCATACTACCTAAGAAGAAGGCCATTCCGCTCATCTGGACGCCCGCCGCGGAGGAATCCTTCAGCGCGTGCAAGCGCGCACTTGCCGACGCCGCCAGCACGACATTCTTGCACGACGACGCGCCAAGGAGGCTGCTCACCGACGCCTCCGACCTCGCAGTCGGCGCTGCATTGGAGCAGCAGGACCCGGACGGCTCATGAAAACCTCTGGGATTTTTCTCCAAGAAGCTGACGAATGCCGAGAAAAACTACAGCACGTACGATCGCGAGCTCCTGGCAGTCTTCTCGGCCATCAAGCACTTCAAGGGCATCCTGGAGGGCGGCCCCTTTACGCTCTTAACGGACCACAAGCCACTCACCTTCGCAGCGCAGCAGCCGACAGAGAAGGCCTCACCACGCCAAGCGCGTCAGCTGGACTACATTCTCCAGTTCCAGGTCATGCTGGCCTACACCAAGGGCCCGGACAACGTCGTGGCCGACGCTCTCTCCAGGGTGGAGACGATCGGCATGCCAGCTAACCTGGACCTGGCAACCCTCGCACAACATCAGGCGAGCGACCAGGACCTGCCACACATCCTAGCTGCTCCATCACCAGCTCTAGTCCTGCGTCCCCTTGACATCGACCAGACGACGCTCCACTGCGCGATTGACGGCAACCAGGTAAGACCATACATCCCTCGACAGCTCTGAAAGACCGTGTTCGACGTCATACACGGCCTTTCGCACCCGAGCGTTCGAGCGTCCATCCGCCTCATCGCGCAGAAGTATGTGTGGCCAGGCATGCGCAAAGACATCGCGTGCTGGGCCCGCACCTGCGTCCAGTGCCAGCAATCTAAGGTACACCGCCACAATTGTTACGCCCTGGGAGACTTCGCCGCCCCAGACGCGAGGTTCAACCACCTGCACTTAGATATTGTCAAGCTGCCGCTCCACTCTGGCTTCCAATACTGCCTGACAATCATCGACCACTTCACGAGGTGGCCCGAAGCCGTCCCGATGCCAGACCAGCAGGCCATCACCACCGCTAAGGCTTTCTTCGAGCGCTGGATCACAGTCTACGGCACGCCGCTCACCATCACGACCGACCAGGGCACACAATTTGAAGCGGCTTTATTCTCAGAGTTGGCGAAACTCATCGGGGCCAGCAGAGTACGCACGACGCCGTACCACCCGCAATCAAACGGCATGGTTGAGCGCTTCCATCGCACGCTCAAGGGCGCTTTGATGTGCTGCGCACCCACACCCTGGCCAGTCGCTCTGCCCGCAATGCTGCTCGGACTACGCACGACCTACAAGGAGGACCTCCAAGCGTCGCCAGCCGAGATGTTGTTCGGCACGACGCTCTGAATTCCAGGCGACTTCTTCGTCCCGACTAGCCATCCTGGAGCCAACGCGCCAGCGTTCGTCGTCGAGCTGAGGGCTCTTATGCAGAGGCTCCGTGCCGTACCTGGGTCCAGGCACACCCCGCCTCTCGCTCCGTTTTTCCACCCCAGCCTTCGCACGTGTACACACGTTTTCAGGCGCCTCAAAACGGTCAATGAATGAATTTATTATTAAGATATGGAGCCGAATTCTATCCTCGTCGAATTTACATGCGCTATATAACTGATCGACACCCACCAGGATCAACCTCTTAATTTATAGTCTACTGTTTAGCGAGAGAAATTTCCGAAAAGAGATTTGTGAATCCGGACGATATTCGAGTTTTGAAAGCTTACTATCCAGAGTTATATCAAATCTTTTTAGAATCAAAAGCAGAATGGCAAAATCTAAGTCAAACAAAATTCATGAAAAATATCACCTACAGAGACCTAATGGAAAACCCTAGGCAGGCAGGAAAAGAGGGGTGTATGGCCCTTATTTCCTAGATATTGTTCAACTATCGAACTAGCCTTAAATTCAATTAAAGAAAGGAGGACAGAGTGGGAGGAAAAAGAGAAATTCTTAGACGAAATCACGTTTGAAATTATTCCTACACCTATCCTCGAGCAAGTTTCATATTATTTATGTATCGATTGAGGTATTTAATTAAACGTATTATGCGATCCAGAATATTATTTAAAATAAGATAAAAGAGTAGATTAAGAATTACGACCCGGAAGGCGACTAAATAATTCGATTCATTGACGAAACTACGTTTATTTACTGCAGCAACAAACACGGATCAGTCATGGAGATAAACAAGAAGCTGGCCCATTCAGGAGAAATTCCAGATCATCAAGCCAAGAAGAATAAGCTCTTTCAACGGGACAGAATTCTCACAAGAAGCAGTTATTTAGAAAAATCAGTTAATAGAGTTAAACCTGATCGAAACGAATGCGAAGACTTTCAAGCTGTCAAATCGAGAAATGCTCGAGCCGTGAAGTTTATTTTGCAAAAGGGTATTGATAGTTCATTAATCACGAAGAAGGGAATGGACCTCTTCAATCAAACCATAATAACGAGAGATGAAAAAATATTACAAATTCTTCTCGACGCAGGGGTTAAGCCTAAAATTAATTTATGTCCCTACATTGTCGCTATGGAAATTAAGGCTGCTCAACTCGTACCTATATTATGGGCAAACGACTTTAGGCCTTGCGATCCAATAAAAGCATTTCAAACCGCTGTACGACTAGGAGACATACAAAATATAAAAATACTCCATACGAATCAAAATACGGGAAGATCGATGAATTTTCTTCACGAAGCTGTTAGGCAAGGACATAAAGTACCTGCCATCCAACAACTCTTAGAACTAGGTTACGAGATTGAAGTCCCAACACAAGACGGTCGCTCGCCATTACAAATCGCTATCGCAGCTGGACATAATCAATTAGTAAATCATTTAATGAAATTAGGAGCGAGTATCGATTCTTCGACGATTATTGATAGCGAGAGTAATCTACACTTAGCTCTACGCGTTAAAAATATTTTTGCAATCGTAACTCTCTTACAGCACGGGGCAACCTTTCGAGAGAATAAACACAATAATAACTCAATAGTCAAATTAACAGCAGATGATAATGATGAAGAAATGTTAGTCCTAATGTGGGGGGATAGGAGTTCCATTATACAATTCTCCGAGAGAATCATTATTAACTCCGCAAAATTGCTCTGTCGGAGTGAAAACTCCAGTACGAAGAATAGCCTTGTTAGAACATTTGAGAAAAGAGATAAATGTTAATGATTATATCTTTATAAATAATCGTCAAACTCTGCGAGAAGTATATCACAATTGTCGGGCGATTCTAGAACAAATACGATTACAAGAAACCCAAGAGAAAACCGGGAAAAATATATACAGCCTTCTTATCGGACCAAGACGCAGAACCATTTACGAACAAGCCGTAAAAGGCCAATTGGACGAGTTTCGCAAAAAAATTAATGACGCGAAAAATCCATACAAAAAAGAATTACAAGCCAATTTTCAAATTACAATGGCTGAGATTCAATTTCGAAAAGCTGCATTAGAGGGACAAGTAGGAAGTTCCCTCGTAGTAAAAAACGAAGATGTTATACAATTACTAAGAGAAGAATGTATAATCGAATAGGATATTTTTAATTAAACAAAGTTTAAAAGTCTAAGCGAAATAATTATGTTGATAGTCAAGTTCGCAAAATCAACTCGCATTTCCATCATTTTAACCTTCGCAAAAGAGACATCCTCACAAGAGCATAAACGCATACAGCTTAACTAATGCTTATTAATTTTAAACATTGTATCAATAGTATAGTTAAGATAAATAAGAAAGAAAGGGAAAGAAACATACAGACACACCCTATTAGACAGCACACTATAAAAGGGATTTACCCTTTTCAGTACGGGCATGGACACAGGACACTATTTCCTTATACTGATCTGGAGTAGTATCATCCCAGGTCAAGAAGCCCTACTTTCAGTCACTCCAGAAGAAATAGAGTATAATGCAGGATTGTATTTCGAAGAATTAACAGAATTAAACTTTATTAGAGACGAATGGACATATATAATTTATCTTGATTTATACGAAGACCTATTCGACGCAACTAAATTGTCAATACTACTTAAAAGCATCGAGAATGCTTGCAAACCACGCAAAGCATGCACCGAACAAGAAGAATGAGTCGAACGGCTAACTAGGCAACTAGAAAAGGTACAACAAATACAATACGACCTCGACAATTTTCTAGATGTCTTACCCGGAATTATAGCCACAGAAATGGAGTCGGAATACAATAAAAATATTTTGGACAAGAAAGCTAATGGAAGTAACTTTGTATCTCTTCCTAATAACAAAGTACATATTATTTGCAGTAGTATCGGAGGATTCGCAGAGAGGAAAAGAGAACTGAACGATCAAGATTTACTAGAAATAGTAGATCAAGAAATCAAGTCATTCAAAAAACTCAAGGGCATAAATAATAGTACGTCCACGATCGATAGGTCAATAGGAATAATGAATATTTATTTTAATTTATATATCGAATTATTCAATGGCGCATTAGAAACTATCGAGTACGAGGACTCACTAATAATCAAATATATTCTGGACCTCTGAGTTATGATGACCTAATTGATGTCATCAAGCACACGGAGCAACTTAATCATCCGTATATAATTCCTCTTTCCGAGAATTTAGAACATATTGATTTATTGGGAGCAATATCAAAAATAAAGTATGGAAGAATCAACGATAGGTTATTAATCAGCATGACGTTTCCACTGGTATCAGACGATTCTTATGTGTTATATAAAGTAAAATCATTACCTATTCCAAAGAGACTTCTTGACGGAAACGTAGCCACTTTATATGTAAAATCTCGATCATCATTATTGGGGGTTTCGCAAAAAGCTACTTACACTTTAACAGAAAACCAATACGAGAAGTGTATCAACGCATTTGGAAAAAAGTTATGTCAACCAGATCAACCTATTCGATCAGAAATCGAAAATAGAAGTTGCGAATTCACTCTGTTATATCATCCTTATGATATCGATTATAGTAAATGCGATATACAGTATGTAGATATGAATTTACCTTATTGGATTAACACTGAGAAAAACCAAGGGTGGATATATTCTCTATATGAACCGATGGAATTACAGATCTATTGCGAAAAACGCCAAGAACAATTAAAAATCAATGCGACCGGAATTTTGAGAATAAAACAAGGATGCAAGGTTAACGCGGGAAACTATCAATTATCTTCTGACATTCACACCCCGAATCACATGCAACCAATAATATTCCCTCAAGTGAATTTGGAAATTGGGGGAAACGTATCAATTGCAGAGATAATAGCTGAATTAAAAACAATCAAAACTAATAAAACCATAGAAACTGATTGGACAATCGCTCACTCCGTTTGGGAACTAAAGTCGAGAGTCGCTAATCTCGATTTGTCAAAAGAATTTAAAGAAGAATTCAGGAATAAAGCATTCATCATCATTCTAACAATAATAATAGTAATCGGACTATTATCCGGTATAGTTATAGCAGTTCTGTGTTTTGAAAGTATCCAAGCAGGAATCAGAGGAAGTATGACAGAATTCCCGTCAAACATGGGAACTCGTGCAGGAGAAGTTGAAGTTCCTATCGAAGAAATATTTGATCGATTTTACATAAGTCGTCGACCTCCATCGATATTAGAATCTAATCTCCCTCCCGTACCAGTATAAGGGAATAAATACACGAAAAGAAAAATATTTTAAATACCACAAACAAACAAATTCAGACACACACATCCTACTCAATCCAAACTAAACACAGGGCATCGTTTAACAGGATTCGATCGTGGAGAGCAATTGACGAATTTAACAACTATATCGCTAATGGAAGTGGGAGATTGCGATATAGAAATTCCTGAATTGAACGTCACTAAACAATATATACAATTACTTCAAATAAACGAATTCACTAAAACACATGTGATCCAATGTTCAATAAAGATTACACGACACATTACTCACTGTGGGATGCACTCACATGCTATTTTCAAGAAATACAAAGAGACAAATGCATGCGTATGTTTTAAAGTGGATACGTTTATATCGCAGGAATATCAGTGCAAAATCTACCGAAGAATAGCACTTTTTCAACGCCTGTCACGTTTGCGGGAAGTGTCAATTCGGATGGGAAATGCAAAGGAACCTCGTATTCCGATCCTTACGGACATTGGAATGATGTGTTAGTACAAGGGTTCGTAGAGATATATCTATCTGATTATTATGCAACAATCAACTTAAATTCGAACAAAATACAATTAAGATCGGGCACAAGTTGTCAATTAACAGACACTCTGTGTAGAGACGTCTTAGAAGGATATGCTTTTTGGGAACCAATACCGGAAGACAACTGTGGAGGACGAAAGTATACCATTTTATATGAAGGGTATGCTAATAAGACAAAAGAATACAAATCAGACCACATCACATATATATTAGAAACCCAAGATATAATATTTGCTTTAACAAGCATTGGGGAAATAAAAGTATGTGGCCATAATCTAATTCGTACCGAACACCCTAAACTATTTGTATTAGAAGAATTAAATGAGAAAGTATTTTTATCAAAGAAAGATTCACCAATTGAGAATCTAGACATATTCACATATGTGAATTCTAAATTTGTATACGTCGAGCGCCATTTCAAAAATCAAATGTAATCAATCAAATGTATTATGATCTATTAAAACATAAATGTGAATGAGAGATACAAGTATTGACTAACGCTTTGTCAATAGCCGTCCAAGTACCCGACGAGTTCGCATTTCGATTAATGAAAGTGCCGGGATACATGGCAGTGGTGTCAGGAGAAGTCATTCATTTAGTCAAATGTTTACAAGTAGAAGTACAGCGGAGAGATACCGAAGTATGTTATAATCAAATACCTGTTTCCCGGGGGGAAGAGGAGTTTTTCCTTTCTCCTAGAACGAGGATACTCACTAGAGCAGGGACGCAAATAAGTTGTAGCGGAGCTATGCCACCTATGTTTAATACGGGAAACCATTGGCTGCAATTCTTGCCCGCTCCCTCGAGTATAATAGCTCCCGAAAGTTTACATCCACGAACAAAAGGTACATGGGAATTTGCGACACCAAAAGCCATTGCTGTAAGTGGAATTTACACCGAAGCCGACTTACAAGATTTGCGCGATCACATCATGTTTCCGTTGGAAAAGTCTTCAGTATTAAACAATGTAGCCATGGACATGGCAGGGAAGAACATTCAAGGAAAAGGAATATCCATTAATCAATTTTTAGACCCTGAAGTATTAGAATCACTCGCGAATAATACATGGAATCATTTCTGGGGAAAGTTTCTTACCTTCGGGACTGCTAGTGCCGGAGTACTAGAAATCATATTAATAGCTAGATTGATCAAAATGCTAATTGATACGATATTACACGGGTATGCGATATATAGTGTATATGGCTGGTCTATTCATCTTTTAGGATCACTGTGGAATTCAGTAACACAATTGCTACTACACCTTGGAGAAAGGAAACCAGAAAAGCCAAAGCCTTATGAACGCCAATCTAATAAGAAAAATACAAAGAAGGATACAAGTTCAATTTATGACGACGTTGAAGGAAGATCAATAAATTTCAAAGACGAACAAGCAGCTCGCAGAACAATTTAAGGGAAATCATGTCATACGAAGAAGTTATAAGAAAGCGAGTAGATGTTTTGTGCAGTAAACAAGATAAGGGAGAAAGCACTCGAGCTTTCTTCTATCGGGTGAGAAATCTGCGCGATGAACATCGTACAGAACTAATAAAAGCACGAGAAAATTTTAAAGAATTATTCGAAACTTATTTAAGTACAGAAGAATCCGCCGTTATTGGATATACATTGGGAATGAAAACAGAAATTCGAAAATATTTACGTGCACCCTGCGAATATAAAAATTTAATAGACGCCGCGAAACACGCCCGTTCAATCGAATATAAAATAGCAAAATTAAAATTACCCCGTATACAAGAAGGAAATGAATAATATAAATTAGAAATACAGCAATACCCCATTAAATAAATAAGAGGGAAACATAAAACAGAGAAAGAGAGAGAGAGAGAGAGAGAGGCAGCGTTTGAATCACAAAACTAACAAAAAAAAAAAAATAGAGAGAGGAGAAAACTATGTCCATGTAACTGTTGTAGATGCATTCTACAGAAGACCATTATTCAATATTTGTACTAGACTATTATCAAGACGAAACTGGGACTAAATTATGTCAAGAATGCCATCATAAAAAACATTCAAAAATTTATAAAAAAAACAACATATAACTCATTTTCTCATTAAATTATTCCCACCAAAAAATAAATGTAAATATTGCAAAACTAATCTAGTAAAGACGGCTGAATGCGCTCTTGATGCGTTAGAATTATTAAAAATGTATGAAGAAATGCTGAAGGGGTTGAAAGCATTGAAGAAAATTGACATAAAATTAATCCAATACCCATTTGTCAACAAAAGTGGGGAAGAACAAGTTGAACCGCCAATTAAATTAGACATAGATCCTTTCTTTTTCAACGAAGCATGAAGAAACATCAGAAAAATATAGAAAAACCTTACTCAATTGTTCCAGATGTCCGAAATGCAAGGAACGAGAAGCGAAATATATCAACCAATATCCCACAAGAGAATCAACCATTGTCACAATTGCTACATCAAAGGAAAAAAGGAAAAACAAGAATATCTGAGTCACATATCAATTTGATACCCGCGCGAATAATATTAGAACATGTTCCGGATGCGGTAAACAAAGTTTACCAAAAAGAAAAAAATTCATTGATATTATCGAATTATTACCAGTAGTGAGGCTCACCAGAATGCCAGAAAAACACGAATCCATAAATATAGCGATCACTGAGAAAATCAACTCAGCCTCATTAATAGATCTCGAAAAAAGGACGAATAATTTAACTACCGATTTACCCATCATTATAAATCAAGAAAAATACATTGATTCACTGTTAGAACATTTTGAAAAATCAGACAATGCTGATTCGAATAAAAAGAAGGGTGAGAACAAACAGTCGAAAAAAAATAGTAAGAAAAGTGCCATCTCAAAAAGGATTAAAACAAAACAAAAGGAAATAGTATAAAACTGGTAAAACTATTAAAGAAATCTAACATAAAACAAAAGAGATTGATAAAAGAGAGAGAGAGAGAGAGAGAGAGAGAGAGAGAGAGAGAGAGAGAGAGAAAATTCATAGTAGCAACAACCAAAAAGAAATATTTCACCTTCTTTTGAATTTTAGAATGAACGGAAGAAGGCCACCAGTAGAAAACAGGCTTTGTTGGGAGGATGACTTGGAAGCATTATTAGCTGTAATACATGACGACTTATTATGTATCGAAATACCTATGGTTGTAAATATAGACGACTTTCCACCACTGAATTTTGACATTGAAGAATACATCAACCGACTAGTATATTCCCAAATTATAAATGAAGATCAAGGAAACTGCAAAGTTAATCAAACCAGAAAATTAGCCAAACAATTAATAAGAGCAGAAATCAAAACGTTTGAAAAATACATAGAAGAAACATCAGATGAGGACCCATACGGAATAGAGAGACTATTCCAAGAACAAAAAAGAGAAATTATAAAACAACAATACTCACTTAGACCCACCGCGAATAGACTCAATAAAACTGTTTCAAGTCCCAAGAGAAGAAAGAGAGAATAACTTTGAAATTAATAAAAGAAATCTTGAAAATGAAATAATTAATTTCAGAAAATGAAGTTACCTTCAGAACCAGAACAAGAAAAGATAGACGGAGAAATTCCCAGAGCAAATTCTAAGTTCTACTTCGACTTAGACATAAATTTTTGTATAAGACAACTAGAGTCCAAAAGCATTATGTAAGTTAATATGTCCCAAGTTCAATGGACATCCATCTGTGAAAATTGTTATCACCCCAATAATATTCCATATCCTGAAGCCATAATCTCATGTACAGATTGGCACCATCACGGAGATGATATCGACTTCATGAATTGTTACATCTGTGCGGAGCCACTACTTCAAATTCAGCCAGTGATAAATTGCCAATCATATTTGGACGAGTATATAATTGTACGATTAGAAGTAGACGATAATATTATCAATAGAAGGAGAATCAGACCTCGAGCACGAGAACATCGTATTGAAAGACATTGAAAGACAGAGAGAAAAAAAAAGAGAAAAACAAAGAACGTGGGAGTAATCAAAGACAAGAATCAAAACAAAACCAAATTCGCCAGTGAAGTAACCAAGAAGCCACTCCCAGGACAATTCACCAATACAACAACAGCCAACAATCCAACGTCAATAATCAAAACAAGATAAGAAAACAAAAAAATAAATATTAACTAACCCTTCTTCTCGTCATATCAGCTTTAGAATCTTGGCAATCATTATAAGTCAATAAAAGAAAATATATCAAAAATTTGTAAAACCAAGATTCTAAATGTATAAATATGATTTCAAAGAAGGGGGGGCATAATATCGTATCAATATATCTATGTATCTTAAAGAACGCAATAGCGCCCTGATGGCAAGAGCAAAAGGGATGCACTGTGCCGTCGGGAGCACATAGCGGGACCATCATATATATATATATATATATATATATATATATATATATATATATATATATATATATATAAGAAAATTTATAATCACGTTAGATATAGGAAAAATTTTATTATACTATAACCATTTTGCTTTACTAAATAACAGTGAATAGCATGACAATACTAAAGAAAAACATCAATACCTATATAGTATTATTAATAATCCAACTTCATTTATTACAAATAATTAATCGTAGTATTATATGTAACCCTATAATCAAAAGAATATATACATCTATATTAATATTATATGTATCATTGTATGTGAAAAAGAGAAACAAAATAAAGAAACAAATAAATAAATAAATAAAAAAAATATATGTATAATGTACACTAAGAAAAAATGTAAACGCTCGCAAGACAGGGAAATAGAAATTAAGGAACGAAATTCATAAAAAATAATAGTGAGCGTCAGAGGCTTACCTCAGAACGCTCATCCTAGGGGGAAGGTGTGAAATGCTCACTTTCTTAAAATACTAAAAACTAATGAGATTAGTTATTATAAAGTAAATCCATCGATACCCTTCCTACTAGAATGTAGTGTATATTAAGATATAGCAAATTCGACAAATTCAATATTTAATTGAATTAATAAGAATAAGGAACGACAACGTAAGGAGAAGCAAATATAAAAACATAATTAAATTCGAAGTAAAATCAGTTAGGAAAAATCAATAATAATAGTAAATTCACGTAAAATAATAAAGACAAAATAGAACATCGAGACGTATACACACAGTACGATTCTACGGCAAGAGGCGAAGCGAAGCACACCGACACGCAAACATACATTGCAGTTCTACAGCGGAGGCTCAAAGCTAAGTAAGGCACACCAATATACACGCACACCTTACGACTCCACAGCGAGAGGTCAACGGAAGCACACCGATATGCACGCACACATCTCGGCTCCACGGCGGGAACACAGCGGACGCAAGTAGAGAGAAAAAAACAAGAGGCCTACTGTCATGGACCGCGCATACCCGAAAGCGATGCACGTGCAATGAAGAGAGGCCGCGGAACGCGCAACGCTATTGGCAAGTGACACATAAGTCACGCGCGCTAGAAGCTCGAGGAGCCGCCAAAGAGGACACCACGCAAGTCGGCTCAAAATGCACAGAGGAAGCTTCTATGAGTCTGCAGATAAGGAAGGTAAATCAGAGGCGAGTTTGATAGGAGAAGAGCTCAAGGGGACTCGATGTACTAGAGGAGAGGATTTTTACTCTGGTTTTCTGATTGGCCCTCCCCGCAACGTCACGTGCATTAAACGCTCCAAATAAGGCAAGAAGCTGCATCTAGGCCTCCTAATTGGCCAAACACTCTACTACCAGGGCATAAAAGAGCCCAGCAACAGGTCCTCATGTTGTCAGTTCGCTCGAAAAATCATCACTACGCGCAAGCTCTGCCGAATTCGGTCCGGTGTATCTATACTTAGAATTATTTCGGTGTATCAAGACTTAGAAAATTTCCGACGGTTCAAAGACTTAGAATCATTTTAGCGATTAGGGACTTATAAAAATTCAGATCAGTGTAAGGACTTAGAATATTCGGCCAGTAAAATAACTTGAATATTTCTATCATTAATTTTACTTTACTTGCAATCATGCAACTAGAACATTTTCTTTGTGGTTCTTTATTTTCGATAATTTAAAATATTTCGAAAGTTTTGATAGTTGCGAGCGAGCGTTATCTAAATTCTGTGGCAAATTGAATAAATTGCATTAAAATTTAAATCGCGAGTGAATCATTAATCCGAAAGCTCCTGATCCCTGTCGCCCCGTTTAAATCGAAACCATCCGCTTCGGAAGCTGAGCCAAAGCCACTGAGAGGACGTGCTAGAATCAGAACAGGCCATTTGCAGAGATAAAGAAAAAAGGAAGTGATTTTAACTAAATAGACTGCATGACTCTGTCGCGCACTTCTCCCCGTTAGCCCACCATATTCGCGATAACGACATTACAATCAAAGTAACGTCCTTACAACAAATCTCTCGGAAATTACGGAATCAACATTAAAGAGATTAACTAAAGTCAGTGCGCGCAACAAAACCAGTGCAATTTCGAAAGATTTTCCGGCGGCTACTGGAGGCAGTTCTATTAAACAGATCGCGAAGGTAGTCAAGCACCGACGGCGCTCAGTTTCGCGCTCTGAAGCTTTGTTCTCGTCCGTGCTTATGAAAGCAAAATAACCCGTAGAGTTGCTGTCCGGTGACAGCTTTCAATAGCTTAGGACATAACACTATACATACGCAGTCATGTGCCCGTGCGAACGCCTCCCGCCACTCGACTCTCTGGCCTGGCAGTCACAGATCGGCCGTTTAGCCTCTCTGCACTGAAAGTGACCTTCAAAATTCGTGGAGTAAACTCCCTACTGAGGTCGTGGCAGTCTAGGAATGATTATAAAACCACTCCTAACCGTATTGGCCTGAAGCCACGAATCGCCTTGTCGATTCGCGGATATGAGAGCCTATTAATATATTAGAATATATTATTAATCAAGAATAAATACGCCGCACTTGCTCTTATCCCTAGTAGCCCTCGGTTACGCCCGGAACAATTCTCCCCCTCGTACAAAATCTCCGTAATTTTGTACCACACATCACACTACATACTAAAATCAACTATGTGCTGCCAGTACAATTGAACTCTAGCACGGATTCAATAGTACATAATCCCTGGCATTCGCCCTATGCCTCCAAGGAAACCGTGTAAACTTGAAGAAGGGAAATGGCATCGAACACACGTACAAAATAAAATATAAAGAACACACATACATGCATACGCCCACACATACGTCCCAAGAGAGAGAGAGAGAGAGAGACGCGTGCGCTTGTCGCGCCACGTAACTGCTGGTTTTTGCGGGGTTCGCTCTTTGGAGAGCGGAACGGTGAAGAGGCCTACTATGAAGCAGGCGGTGAGATAACAGGCAGGCAGAAAAGGCCTGCTGAGGCTTCCTGTCCTTGGCTTCTTCATTGCCTAGAGAGCGGACACTGCTCGAATCTCTCGAGGTCGACCCTTGGATCGAGTCTGGACGAGGGTGGGCCGCCCAACCCGGTGTAGGTTGCACCACCCAATTTGTAAAGGGGGAGAGAGGGGGGAGTCTTTTTCTTTTGAGTTATTACGGGGCCAATCCCAAATAGGGATCGGTCCACTCAAAAATGACTAAGAGGCGCGGGGCGCTTTAGTCGGAAGTCGTGAGGCCAAACGCCACCGAGGCCATGGGCTCCGGAGGAGTCTTCTCTTTGACCAAGGGTGCCTACTCTAGGGGGAGTAGCAATGGGACCTTGAGGATCTCGTTAAAAATGACCCACGGTTTGCGACGCTGTTCCGGGAGTCTGGAAGCAGTTGGCCTTCGTTTCGTCGATGACAACTTCTTTGTCGGCGGCCTCCTCTTCCGTGGAGAAATGCGTATGCTTCTGTGCTGTGCTGTTTGCGCAGACTGCTTGGCCGCTATTTTCCGACTGATGACCTGTACCTGTGGTGAGCAACGGCAGATCCGTTTGAGTACTGCTGTACCGGCGATCTGGTGCTGACTCGGTCTGGGCGGCGGCGTCGGCAGTGGGAGACTTCCGCTCTAAGATGAGCGCTCTGTTAGTCTCGGCGAGCAGCAGGTGCAACAGGTTGCACTCGGCCCTCAGCTCCTGAAGAGCTTGAAAGGTCGGCCTCGACATACGCCGAGTTAGCGCTGAGAAGTGCTGATTAGGGAAGGGGGAAAAGAAATACACGAAGTATTTTCTTTTGAGAACAAAAATCAGATTTATTGCGCTAGAGTGTACTGTGCAAGTTGCCTGGGCTCCGTTGGTGCCACTCAGACGCGGTCTGATGCGGGGTGGGGGATGACTCGGCCTGGAAACCAGCCTTATATGCCCTCCAAGGCGCTACTCCGCTTTGGGGAGTACGACAGCCGTCTAGCGGCAGCGCGCGGTACTAGTGGTACTGTGGGCGCGCTGCGGCGCTACGGCGCTGTAAGGCGGGTTGCCGGTATCCAGGGGCTTGTGCGAGAGAGCCTGTGGGTGGGTTATAACACTTTTAACAATCTAATTGACTTATGGGCAGGCCTGCTATACTCGCCACTACCAGTTCGAACTTTCGCGATCCAAATTACATTATGTGCATCGTGCATCGAACACTTTCTGTCTAATCAAAACAGCCACGCTTTTCGCATTCGCATTCAAATAACATCTAGCGTTTTCCTTATTTGTCCGTTCATCTCTATCCATCGCGATATAAAACTGCGATAATTTAATAAAATTCTACACTACTACGCGTTACCAATTCAGAGCACCTCAAATGACGCTCCCCCTGCTCAGACTCTTTGGCCTCGACATTCGAACTACCTTAGTGCAGAGGGACTCTTAACCAAGATACTACAACAGTCTCAAAACGACCACGAATCGTCCTGAACCCAAGAGGCGCTACAGCCATGAAATCGCACTGCCAACTTCCGCGCAATGTAAGAGCTTCTTCGCACATCAAGAACGTCACCAGTACACAGATTTGGTATCCCTAGTGTCAATATCATATACTAGTTACTCTCATGCAGCTCATCCCTGTGCGTGCCTGCGCGGCGGGCCTATTGCTCATGGAATTCACGATAACTATCACGGAAATTTCTTACTGTCCACAATTTACAAAACAAAAAATTACCCAATTCAGCATAGAGGCCACGCCAATTTGCCTGGGCCCTAGGCAATCAGCGAAGCAACTGTCAGAATTAAAGCAATTTAGAGTCGTGTGAAATTATAAACATTTATTTCCTTAAAACCACATAATTTTCTTTTATCTTACTAAATCATTCAAAATCAGTTTTAAACGTGCTAAAGAAATCTAATTATATTCAGTTTAACTATATCACAGCGCCTCGAAAGCCTACTGCGTAAAAAGTTTGCGCATTCAAATTTCTATTATTTTCGTCGCAGCGCCTCGAAAGCCTACTGCGTAAAAAATTTGCGCATTCAAATTTCTATTATTTTCGTCGCAGCGCCTCAAAAGCCTACCACGACTAACTATCAATCAACAAATATTTTCGTTTTCCGTCTCGAAATCATACTTCGCACAATAAACTCTTCATATCGATGTCAAATTATTATCCAACAATTCTTAACAAAACCGATTTAAATGCGAATACGAAAGCATAACTGCGTAAAATAGAAATCTTCACATATACATTCTTATCATCTCAAATCGCCGCGCTGGATGATGCTTCTCTGCTTCTTGCTTTCCGCTCCGGGTCGTGATGATGATCGTTCCTAGCCGTGCTAAGTAATGCACTTTTCTTTAAACAGCGATGCCGTAACTGCTGTACCCAGTAGCCTCGTCGTTCTCGCAGACATCAGGTTCGAATATTAGTGACTTCGTGAAATAACCGCTCCAAAATTCGTCCTAGAAAAATTCAATAGGCAGTATATTTGCAATTTTAACTCTCAATAGATATGAAATAAAAACAACGCATTGAATTTCCATGCCAAAAATATTCAAAGTGTTTCTTTGCATTCTCTATTCCAAAAATAAACGATAACCGCGCACATTACGCAAATCTCAACAAAACGTTGCCACTCTACAACTTAACACCTTAATACAATAATTTCAAATGCTTCTGAATTCCGCTTATAACTCGAATAACTGTCACGCAAAAATTACGTTTACATTTATAACTCTAAGTTAATAAAATATACAAAGTTACCATCTCTTAATAAAATTCAAACTACTTAGTACATATTTACATAAGATATTCTGTCGCAAACCGATTTTTCATATACTTCTACATTTAATTGCATAAACAAATTTCATAATCTGAGTTTAACAATTGCTATCTTCATTTAAAACTTTACATTCAAATACATTTACAAAATTTTCTCTCGATTTTATTACGCGTCCCGTCAAGTGGAAAAACATTTCACGGGCCCGCACGTGGGCTCTTGACTCGGCTAGTTGACACCCGAAATCTGTCCCCACCAACGTTTCCACGCATGTTCGAACATGTGCTCGCTTTGCTCTACGGCGCGACTCTCGCAACAACACTGCACTATTGTGACGTCACGCACACTTAAAACAAATACATTTTAAATTCTAATAATCCGTACTACATTTCTTCGTCGAGTTTTACTAGAAAATTTTCAACTTTATGTTATTTATTTATAATTTTAACCAATACTTTGCATAAAACTTCCAACAATTATATTATTTATCTTTATAAACTACAAACGATTAAAATTCAAATAAAGTTTTAATAATATTTTACTTTATTTCTCTAACTGGACAATAAATTTATCAATACAAACACGATAATCTATTAAACAAATTATATTAACGTCTCAATATCAAATAACTAATCAAATAAATTTAATTTAAAAAATGACTATACTTCAAATGCACATATCATGCTTGATAAAAATATCTACGTGAAAATAAATCGTAAAATCTCAATATATTTCTGCCGAATATCTCATAAAGAACAATTTATACATTAGACTGAATCATAACAAATCGCGAGCAAATTCTACTCTCACGTAACTACATTATCAAAACTTACTGCCTGAGACAAAGGATTTCATATGAAAAAACTTCGCGTATTTCTATGCCCAACAAATGCACAAGTACTTATCTTTACATCCAGCGTTTAATTTTCCAAAGCTGCTAGCCTTATCTGGAATCCGCTGTGAGGTATCCATTTGATCGTCCATTGAAAAATAGTCGCATAGAATCCATTCTCCAATACGCCTTCGCCTCGCCTTTGTCCTATGTATCTTTTCTCTATGTTCACGCGTTGTCAAATTTTCCTCCCAATTAAAATATTTCTTGTTCCTCTCAATGGGCTGCTTCCATCGCTTGATGATCTTCTCAATTCTCTGGCCTGGCAGTCACAGATCGGCCCTTTAGCCTCTCTGCACTGAAAGTGACCTGACAGTCAGGAATGATTATAAAACCACTCCTAACCGTATTGGCCTGAAGCCACGAATCGCCTTGTCGATTCGCGCATATGAGAGCCAAATGACGAAGAAACGTTCGCTAAAACTACTAATAGGTAGAATATATTATTAATAAAGAGTAAATACGCCGCACTTGCTCTTATACCTAGCCCTCGGTTACGTCCGGAACAATATCTCTCAACGAAAATAGTGATCTTGTTTTTCTAACATTCAAAAATCCCTTCTCATGGAAAAAACTCTCAGACAAAATGCAAAGGGAAAACAATTGGCTTAAACATAATCATCATGGCATAAGGTAGAAAATAGATGGACATGACTACTCTCAAATTGGAAACTTGCTTCGTGACGCTTTACATGACGCATCAAAAATTGTTGTCTTCAGTGCATTAAAACAGAAATGGCTTCAACGATTCAAATTTTCCGTCTATAACATTCAACAATATGGCTATCCACCAAAACCATCATTCAAGAGCGCCACAGTATGCACAAATCATAATCCAATCTATAAGACTGCCTGCGCACTTCACATTGTCGAACTTATATAATCAGTCATGCAAACATTTGTGAGAAAAAAAATTTTTTTTTAATAGTAGAGAACACTATAGGCATACTGGAACACGTGAAAGAGGGGGGGAGCTCTCCCCCTCCTTTCTATTTCGGATTCTAAAACACTCTTGGGTGTTTTAGAATCCGTACGGATTCTGGAACACTTTGAGAGGGAAGGGGGTGTTCTAGAACCCGTGTGTTCCAGTATGCCTATAGCCTATCTACTTACATATATGTTATACCTATCTTATAAGCTATTTAAACCTTAATATTATTGAAAGTAAGAGTTCGATCCGGACTACGACCACCAAAAAATCCATGGAGATACCTTTTTATAGTTCAGAAGTTCCTGTATGTGTCCCAGAATGGTAGAGACCCTGTATCTTTGGCTAAAAATGAAGATATCCATAAATTTGTGCTAAAATGATTAAAATTCATAGTTTAAGCCTGTGACAAAGCTTATGAATTGCTTGGAGCATTCCTAAAAAATCACAGAAGTAGTAAATATCAAAATAAAGAAAGTCACCGTAAAAGAAAATTGTACCTTAATGTTCACTATTGACTAAAAATTCAAAGCTTAGTGATAAATCATTTAAATACATGTTTGCTTGTAGAAATAAATTGCGTCACTTGGATTATCGCCAAAAAAATCATAAAACTTAATTTTATTGCTAAAAATATTCCTACCAAAGTCGAAAAATCATAAATATATTATATCTCTTACAAAAATTAACCTAATTATTCACTGACTTTGAAAAATTGTGATCAAGTGTATGTTTTACGTTATAATTTTTTGCAAGAGACATAATATATTTATTACGATTCCTTTACTTCGGTAGGAATATTTGTAACAATAAAATTAAGTTTTATGATTTTTTTAGCAACGTCCAAGTGATGCAATTTATTTCTATAAGCAATCATGTATTTAAATAATTTATCAGTAAGCTTTGAATTTTTAGTCAATTATAGACATCAAGGAACAATTTTCTAGTACGGTGACTTTCTTTATTTTGATGTTTGCTTCCTGTGTGATTTTTTTAGAAATACTCCAAGCAATTCATAAGCTTTGCAACAGGCCCTAAATATCAATTTTAATCATTTTAGCACAAATTTATGGATATCTTCATTATATATTGTAACACGGCAAAATTTCGTCGTGTAACAACGACGTTCGATGCGGTCGGGGTAGAGCGTCTCGAGGCTACCTGTGTAAATAAGAGAGTGAACGTGTCTAAGTTCGTCGTTTACTTTGAGTGAACGACGAGAGAGGAGCAGTGGCTGCGACGGACCAAAAGGACGACGCACGTCGCCGACTCGTGAGTGAGTGATGCAGAAGGACCAGCGTGATGGCAACTCGCCCGCACGAACGCCAGGAACAAAAACTACAGCGTCTCGCGTTTGTAGTGACAGATGCCACCCGTGTCAAGAGCCCTGACGACGGGGCATTCGGAGTCACTACGGGTTCCGCAGTCAAGAGTTATCTTGGTTGTCTGCGGGTAAAAGACTGTCTGTGTGCTACGAGAATTTGAATTTCGCGGCTATCTACTTCGACATTGTGTTCGCGGGGCTATCTGCGCGCACGTGCGACTGGTACGGCGGCTAGGGAGAGCAGAGTGGCGGCCGCGAGCCACAAGCACTCGAGCCACAAGCACTCGAGCCGACACTCGCCTACCCCGATCGCTTCCGAACGGACGTGCCTCAACTTCAAACTCACCCGATGTTCCAGCTAGAAGGATTTAAGGTCAGTGAATCGTTTTCCGTTTTCTCCGGTCGTATCCGTCTCGCGGGTGAACGGCAGTTGCACGTTCGGTTTCGCGAACGAAAAGGTTATCTCTCGTACGCGTTAGTTACCTACGGATCGCTGTCTTTATCTCTTTATCACTTTGTATTGTGTTCCGTCGAATAAAAGGTTATCTCGTCTATACAGGTTATATTCTCGAGTCATAAGCGAAGTGTAAAATTAAGGATTTTTTATGAAAGAAGTGTAGAGTTATTTTGTGAAAACGTAGGTTAATACTTGGCGCCGACAACTGGACGCACGAGGCGGTCGTAAGGTGGTCAGGCAATCCTAGGATAAGTCGTTCGGCGTTTGCGGAATTCGCGTGCGACGTAATTGTGTGAGTGAGTGAGAGTGAAAAGTGCGAGCTAGTGTGTGTGATCTGGTTGCTTCTTGAGCCTTGAGACGCGCGCAAGTCACGCGGGATATCTTCCGTGTTAGGGCATTTGCTTGTCGGAGTTGCCTTTGTTCACGGGTTATCTTAGTAATTTGTACGAGTTGATTATAAGTTGTAAAAATTTATTAAAAATATACGGTCATGTCTGATAAACCACGTATCTCTATTATTTCGAACCACTCTCTCTCCTCACCGTTTTCGGGGCTGCAGCTAGCCGAGCAAACCACGTGCAAAAACACTCGCGCCTGGAAACAAAGAGTCGCGAGACTCTGGCATTCACGAGGAGCGCCTGGCGCCACCGAGTCATTTTCTAAGCCCCGGGCGAGGGATGGCACAATAACTGGGGTAGCACGAAAACTACAGTTACAATATATATAAAGCGCGAGCGAAGCGAGCGTTCTTTGCTAGTTATAGATTAACTTTATCATGGATTTTTAAGAATCGAGACATTATTTATTTATAATTTTGCTTTACGGACGCACATTTTGCAATTATTTGACATATGTTGATTTTATCAATCAAGTACTAAATAATTTTCAAAACAAAATGCTAACTTTTATTTGTTATATTACATTAAATATGCTTAAAGTTTTTTAACCATATTCATAAATTTAGTATGCGGATGAAATTAAAGTTAAAAAATTAATTTCTGAGAAAACACTGTGTTTATAAAAAAGTGGCTGTATTATAATACACACTTTAATTTTGCAAAACAATTCATTATAAATATAATTAATATTATATATCACAATTTAAAACCCATCTGAATAGTAGATTTTAGTATTTAACCTTCAAAACACCAATTAAAAACTTATTGTTTACTTTCTGAATCCCGATTTAACAAAAGTTAGTTAAATAATGCAAAACAATGATACATTACAACACTCGAATTTTCAGGTTTAAATAATTTCAAATAGTATAACCCTACTCTTTCTTGTTCGGTAAGTAGTTCAACTACATTTTAAAGCAATAAATTTATTTCCTCGCACACTTTGGCCTTATCGTAGACATGCAGCGACGAGGCATCATGAACGCTGACAACTCGCTCCATGCTGACGGCCCCACGAGACTAGCAGAGGTGCATTCCGTCGAGGTCATCATCTCCGCAGACGTAGCAAAGAGCATCTTCGCAGATATTCTACGTCAATACAGCAACCTTGCAACCCCAGGAAGCTCGGTTATCACTCTGCCAGGCCTCGACACACATCATCACATCTAGACAACCGGACCACCTGCAGCAGCCAAAGCTCGTCGTCTTCTAAGCCTCTGTCTCAAAGCAGCCGAGGCATAATTCCGTGTCATCTTGGAGCTGGGTATCGTGCGCCTCTCGGACAGCAACTGAGCCAGCCCGCGAAGCCTAGTTCTTAAACCAGTCGGAACGTATCCAATAACTGGAGACTACAGGCAGCTCAACAGTTGCACGATCCCAGATAGTTATCCGCTGCCTATAATAAAGGACCTGCTGCTTAGCCTGGAAGGAAGTATATTTTTAGTCATCGTTCTCAAGAAGGCCTTCTACCAGGTATCCATAGCCCCCGAGGACGCACATAAAACGGCAATCTTCACACCGTTTGGGCTTTTTAAATTCACGAGATCATTTATGGGCTTGCGCAACGCCGCCCAGTCATTCCAGAGAGCGATGGATCAACTGCTACGGGACCTGCCTTTCGCCCAAGCCTACTTTGATGATATCATAGTGGCTTCAAACGACCGACGCCGAGGAGCATCTCTTTCACCTTAAAACGCTTTTCGATGTACTGCGCGCCGCCAACATAAGGGTCAACCCCGATAATTGTATTTTGGGGAAGAGACAGGTAACACACCGCACAGCTCCGTCGCTTCCTGGGGCTCATCAACTACTACCGAAGATGCATCGCAGCCGCAGCGCACCTCCTGGAACCTCTCAACGACCTCCTCCGACACCTACTACCGAAGAAAAAGTCCCTACCACTCACCTGGTTGACCACCGTTGAGGAGGCGTTCACCGCGTATAAGCTTACCTACGTGGTGCACCAAGCCCCGGAGAAGGCCTCACCGCGTTAGTCTCGCCAGCTCGACTACATTCTGCAGTTTCAGGTCACCTTGGCGTACACGAAAGGCCCGGATAATGCTGCAGCTGATGCTCTTTCTAGGGTCGATGCCATCGATATGCCGGCTAACCTCGATCTCACCACCCTGGCTCAGCAACAGAAAGAAGATGCAGACTTGCCACACATCTTGGCTTCACCTTCGCCAGCGCTCGCCCTGCGCATACTTAACATCGACAATGCGATGCTCTACTGCGCAGTCGATGGCAATTAGGTCCAGGTCCAGCCATACGTACCTCGACAGCTTAGGAGGGCCGTGTTCGACGTCACACATGGCCTTTCGCACCCGAGTGTACGAGCAACAATCGGCCAGACCGCACAGAAATATTTCTGGCCGAGTATGCGAAAAGACGTCGCGTACTGGGCGTACAGCTATGTGCCATGCCAGCAATCGAAGGTGCATCGTCACAGCCGCTCAGCTCTGAGCGATTTCAACGCACCAGACGCACGCTTCAACTACAATCATTTGGACTTGATGAAATTGCCGCTCAACTCCGGATTACAGTATTGTTTAACCATTGTAGATCGCTTTTCGAGATGGCCTGAAACCATCCCCATCCCGGATCAGCAGGCAGCCACCACCACCAGAGTTTTCTTTGATAAGTGGATTTGTGTATACAGCACACCTCTCACTATCACCACCGACCAGGGCGCCCAGTTCGAGGCAAGATTTTTCACAGCACTCTCAAACATCATTGGAGCCAACCGCGCCCGCACGACGCCGTACCACCCGCAGTCTAACGACGCTGCAGCCACTGTACACAGGGCCATACAGGTGCTAAAACGCCTGAACGACCAGGTGTACCGCATCAAAATCAATGGCACATTCAAAGCCATCTCCACCGCATCTTTCAAGCCGGCCTTCCTCAAGACAGCTGACCAGACAGCACCAACGCGAGCCATACAGCCGCCACTGCTGCCCGCCTCGCAGCCGCTCCAGGCGCGGGCCGCACCATCACTAGCAGGCCCGCTGGGGCCTTCGTCGGCTCCCCAGCAGCCTACGCTGTCTACCTCGCAACCGCCTCAGGCGCAGGCCGCATCAACAACAGCAGGCCCGGCTGGTCCTTCGCTGATCCTCCAGCAGCCTACGCTGCCCGCCCCGCAGCCCTCCCTGGCGCAGGTCGCGCTAACATCAGCGCCTACCTCGCCACACCAGCCAGATTAGTCAAGCCAGGAGTATCCCCTCAATAGGCATCAACAACGTTTGGTATCGTTCCTCCTGCAGCTCGCTCTCGCCACTGGTAGGGAAGTAACTGTGACTTTTAGTCTTTCTAGAAGTTGTGAAATACGAGCGGGTGTTTACGTGTGTTTACGCGATTGCAGCGCTAACCTCAAATCCCAATTTTACTTATTTTTTTTTAATTTGGCGCATTTGCGAAGCTTTAGCTCCCACTCCCCCTTAAGGGGATGTCGTAGCCAGAATATCACGAGTTGTGGGGTCTACTGCTTGTGTCACGTGACACGTGTAATTATATAATGGCGCCATCTATCATAACGAAAATTCGACAATAGATGGCGCCCCACTTTTAAAAAGCGATAGAATGTGAACCCAATCAGAACCGTGCTTTCTTGTCAATTATTAGAGACGCAACAGTCATGATTATAGTTTTTTTGCACATCTTATTTTTTTGTAAAATATTTTTTTATTTTATAAATAAAGAATTTTTCGTTACTGCACATATAGTATCATAAAAAAATTTTGACTTACAAAAATTTTTCATAACTAGAAAAACTATTTTTCTATTTTCATTTGGTACTCTTTTCAACTCTGTTGAAGTTGTTTTTTAAAGCGTCTACAACTCACTTTAGCATATACCATATATTTGTTTTTTCTTGATAAAGTCTTATAATTTTGTACACTTCTGTCGGATATATGCAAATATAAACACATTTTCTTGTAGAACAACTTCCAATAATATAGGAGTATAATACAAATAAGCGTGGACTACAATAAATGTAGAAAGTTATAAAAAAGCTTATGAGATAGATAATTGACGTAAAGCGGTTTCCATAATCTATCATTGATGTTGTTTGCATAATATTTTTGCCACCATTTTTTTTATTTAATGTAATAATTTTGTTTTGCTTTATATAATTTGTTTTATGCACCACAACTAATGATAATAATTTTTTAATACGGAAAAAGTAAACATGCACTACACAATATATAACAAGTAATAAAAAGTGAGAAATTTAACATACAATGAATTATTTCTGACATTTTCATCCTCTATTGTAAAGTACATTGCATTTTATTTCGCTTTTGTACATATTTGTATCTTTTATTTACTTTTTTTTTCATTTTATTTATAAACTATTATTAGAAAAACTAAAAATAGTATCTTGTGTACTATGGGCGTACAATGGGCATTCTTAGACCTAGTGTGGGGTTTGTAGTATGAGCCGAGGCGATCTGGCACAAGCCAAAGGCGAGTACATTTGTGAGCTGAAGACGAGTACAGCAACCGCACGAGGTTAAAAAGCCCCACTTAACCTTTGTCCACACCAAATCATGCATGTGTTATAAAAAATATAATCATTTCTAGCATACACCGTACTAGAAGCCAAATTAGTATGCGTATGTTGAAAATAATAGACACGGTAACAGCCACACTAAAGCATTTGCTATCTAATAACACAACCATGCAATACAAAAAGCTGTCATCATGAGAGTAAAAATATTAAAAAAAAAACTAGCAAAAAACGCTCGCTTCACTCGCGATTGACAAATTAATTGTAATGATATTTAAGGGGGTTTTGTCCCAAAAACACTGTTTTTCTATTACATAAAACTTTTTGAATAAAGTTTGCTAATGAAAAACCGAGTCTGTAGCGCCGTAGTGTTAAGATTAATGAATCGTTCTACCAAAAGAAAATTTCAATCGGACTTTTTGTTTTTCTAGAAGTATGAAAATACAAAATACACCATGGTGGATTCTCTAAGCTTTTACGCCGACATCCCCTTAATTATTTGACATGCCATTATTAAATATTGTAACGGGGTTCACTTTCGGGGGAAAACTCGGTGATATTCGACTGGATCACAATCCCTCGATGCGACGGAGAACTCTCTCAACGTCCGTGATTTACCCGCGTTGCAATGCAGCTCGCGGCTAGAGCTGCTTCACGAACGTTGAGTTCGCGCGTGTGACGTCTCTCCGCACTCTCCTGTGCGGAGCCGGCTTCTCAGTTTTGCGTTGCAACTGCTTGTTGCAACGCCCGCGGAGGTGGCGGTATCGTGGCGGGCTAGAGGCAATCTCGCGGGTTTCTCGCACGCAAAGTCCACGAGGGTTCCCGATCCAAGGAAGAAAAAGTGAAACCGTTCGACTGTACCCTTCGGCGGAATAAATCGAACTTCTCTCGCGCGGGACGCGGCGGCGAGACCAGCGTGGGCTTTCTCCCACTCTACCTCTCGCGGCACGCGCGTGGCTCTCTCTCTCTCTCTCTCTCTCTCTGTGTGTGTTCGCACGCTGGGTCTTCTGCTCTCTCACTTACCTTGCTGCTGAAAGAATATACATAATATATATTTATACATATGTATATACATGTGTTGTACTGAGGGAGAGAGACATAACGAGAGTACGATAGTCAGACGTTGGTAGCACGGGGCACCAACTCGATCAACTTGTCTCTCTCGATTATGTAGGATTAAAATGTCATGTTTATGAGAATAGGAAAATATTTATTTATTGAACATCTAAGAAAAGTAATAATAAGGTACACTAGACCTATTTAAGAGCTATTAGTCTCTTTGTCTCTCTTGTCGAACTAAGGAAAACATAATAAAATGAACTAAAGTTAAACGCGTCGGTGCCGTACAATAAATATTATGTTTCCTAGCAGCGAGCGAATAACAAAAAAAAATTTATAATGAGATCAGATATAATGTAAATATAATGTGATAATCTATCTTCTGAGTAGATGCTCTTAGTAGCGGTAGCGCTGAAACTCTCCGCTCTGGAACTTGGTGTGCAGGAAGTAGTTAGGACAGTTCTTTGTCCTTGACACGCCTGTCAAATTACACACCTGGCAGTACCTAACGAATCGCAGATCTCCGCGAGGGCCATCCATGCGGTCACAAGGCTCCTTAGCATGTCGGTAGATCATTGCCGTTGGCCCTGGATCTCTAGGAGGTAGCTCGCTGGGGCGTTGGGCCCTAGGTTTGCCGGCCTGAGGAGCCTCGAGCTTGTGCAGCTGCGCACGGATTTCCTCCAGCTCGTGTAATTTCCGCAGCTGCTCCAGCTTCAGAGCTTGCTTCTGCTCTTCCTTCTTCTTATCTTCTTGCCACTGGGCTTCTGCCATGGTTAGATGCTCCTGTAGCTCGACCGCCTTCTGTACCTTGGCCAGGAAGTCCTGCGGGACCATCGCCCTTATCCTGGCGTCGGGCTGGCTCGTGAAGCCGAGCACCTCCTCGTACGTCGCTTTCTCCTTTAGCTGGGCCTGTTGGCGAGCCCGTCGACAGGCGCGGGCTTTGGCTTCGAGCGCTGTCCACTGCTCGAGTGCCGATGTCCGGTCGTCGGTGGTAGACGGGGGCGGCGTGTCCGGAGAAGTGCTTCGCGGAGCGACTTCCTCCTCCTCGGGCTCTGCACGCTGGGAGTCAGCCTCGGGTACTTGCTGTGCCTCCGGTGCATCGCCCTGAGGGAGCCTTTCCTGGCCGGGTGACGGGGCAGGTAGAGCGAAGGCTGGCCTATCTGTCAGGAGTCCAGCGGACTCTCTAGTGGTCCCTCCTAGGGACCGGAGGAGTTCCGACCACGGACGCAGTTCATCCAGAGTTAGCGGGATTTCGCTGGTCTGGGCGAGGATCAGTTGGGCCACCAGCTTCTTGATCTGCTGCAGCAGCTCAGCTGGCACCTCAATGATGGTTGCCGGCTTCTTCACGAGTAGCATGATCCTGCGAGAGAGATTATAAAGTCGGTTATGGCTGATCTCCTGGACGTAGATGTAAAGTGGCAAGGTTAAGATAAGCAGAAACAAAGGGCGTGAATTACAAAAGCGATAGAAGCAAGCAATAAGTGGTAATAATAAAGAAAGAATCTCTAGTTCTGTTTGTCTCGGGGACGCAATCGTCGAGGCGACGTTGTAGTCAGCGGAGGTGCCTCCTTTTTAGAACCTCGCGGCCTGCCCCTGCGCTTCGGTATAACCGAAGTCGGAATTTGTGGCACAGAGCTCGCCGTCGCTCCTGCAGACGGCGCAGGTTGGGAAATAGCTGCGTGCTCGTCTTTCTTAGGCGAAATGGGCGGTTCTGGCACTGGGTTGTCCGAATCTTGCGGATCAGGCGAGTCCTCAGGGAACTGCTCTTCGTCGCGGCATGGCTTTAAGTCACACACGGCTACCTTGCCTATATCAACTCCCTGCTCTGTCTGAAGCTTGTAGGAGTTCATCCCGATGCGATCCGTTACGGTAAAGGGACCCGCGTACTTAGGGCTGAGCTTTGCAGCGATAGCTTGAGCAGCAGAGGAAAGAATGCGGTTTCTCGCCCATACCATTTCGCCGACTTTGTACTCTATGTCGCGGTGTTTCGCGTTGTAGTACTTTTCCTGCCGTTCTTGGGCGGCTCTTGAATTTTCAAGGGCATTAGCCCGAAAATCATCTAGCATTTTCATGCGATCCTGCCAGTTATCACGTGCTGCTTCATCTAAGCTTTGCCTGGTGGCTTGCTCTATTTCTCTTCGTGTGGTGCACGACAGCTCGGGATTTCTTCCATAATTGAGGAACGCTGGGCTAGAGTGAGTCGCCTCGTGAATAGCAGTGTTGTACGCAAACGCAAATTCTGGAATGTGCTCGTCCCAAGTAGTATGCTTGGTTTCGATGAACGCGGCAATCATGGTCTTGATAGTGCGATTCACACGCTCGGTCGGGTTGGATTTAGGCGAATAGGGAGCACTGGTGCCGTGGTACACTCCATGTGTTTCCAAAAAGTTGTCGACAAGCTTGTTTTTAAATGGAGTGCCATTATCTGACAAAAATCGATCGGGAATCCCGAATCTCAAAAAAATTTGCAGATTCAGTTCTCGCTTGATGGTTTTTGCATTCACCTTTCTAATAGGGATGCATTCTATCCATCTCGTAAATAAATCGATGAAAATTAATAGGTGTTCATGACCTCGGGGGAACTTTGGGAAGGACCCATAGTGTCGCCTGCGACTATCTCCCAAGGGCGTGTAACCAAGTGTTTGCCCATGAGTCCTGCGGGAGCAAGTTGCTCAACCTTGACTTGCTGGCAAATTTGGCAATTTCGTACGAAGTGAGCTGTGTCTTTGTACATATTTGGCCAGTAGTACAGGAGCGCCACCCTTTGATGAGTCTTAAATCTTCCGAGATGTCCGGAGACAGGCTCATCGTGGCACTCTGCAAGGATCCTCTCGCACTGTACACGAGGTACTACGAGCTTCCAAGCATCTTCATCTTGTCCCAGTAACGCTGTCCGCCGGTGATCTTCCAAAAGGGATGTGCCATAGGGTCTTCGACGACTTGCTTCGCCTTTTTCAAGTACCAGGGGTCCTTGATAGACTCATCCACGGAGAGAGATGCTAGTACAGCCGTTTCGTCCTCGTCGGTCTCATACATGCGAGAAAGTGCGTCGGGGACAACATTGTCCTTCCTTTTACGGTGCACAATATCGAAATCATACGACTGAAGACGCAGAGACCAACAACCTAATTTTCCATTCGGATGTTTTAAATTTTGAAGCCACACTAAGCTATGGTGATCCGTTACTACAGTGAAATGGTAACCCTCAATGTAAGGTCGGAATTTCTCGATGGACCAAATTACGCTGAGACATTCCCTCTCAGTCACCGATAGCCTTCGCTCTGTAGCAGACAAGACGCGGCTCGCAAAGCAGAGCACGCGATCCAATTCGATGATGAATGGAGCGCTGAAGTCAGGCCTTGCTAAAACTGGGGCGGTCGCAATTAAATCTTTTACTTGTTCAAAAGCTGCCCATTGTTCATCTTTCCACTCGTATTTAACATTCTTGCGGGTGAGCGCAGTGAGCGGTTCACATAGTGTGGCAAAATCTTCTAAAAATTTTCGGTACCACGAGACCATCCCGAGAAATCTACGCAACTGCTTTAAATTCTTGGGAGCCGGGTACTCAACAATAGGTTGAACTCGTTCTGGATCTGGGCGACAGCCCTCGCGATTCACAAGCACACCGAGATATCGCACTTCGGACATGCAAATTTTAGACTTTTTGCGATTTATTGTCAGACTAGCTTCATTTATCCGCTTCAGGATCAAAGTCAGCCACTTTATGTGATCTGAGAAAGTATCTGTCGCAATAATAATGTCGTCTAGATATGCGAAAGCATGCGGCTCCATTTCTGGGGTGATCAATCTGTCAGCCAACATCTGAAATGTAGCCGGCCCTCCTGCATGGTCGTATGGCATCCTGACGAATTCAAACAAACCAAGTCCAGGTACGGTGAAGGCTGTGATCGGGATGGATCGCTCGGTAAGAGGTATTTGTAAAAATGCTCTTGAGCAGTCCAACGCCGTTATATATCTAGCGTGCTGTATTTTCCGCAGTATCATGTCCATATAAGGAAGCGGGTACGCAGCTATTTTTGACACAGCATTAACCTTACGGTAGTCGACGCAGAAGCGAAAGCTGCCGTCGGACTTCCGTACCATAACCACTGGACTGGACCAATTACTTCGGGACCTCCTAATTATTCCGGCATGGAGCATCTTGTGCACTTGCTCATGCATCTCGTCCTCTAAAATTTTCGATACAGGGTAATACCGCTGTTTAATTGGGCGAGCACTGCCGACGTCAATATCATGATGAATCCAATCTGTGCAGTCCAGTTGCTCACAGGAAGGATCGGGTAGCAATTCTTTCATTAGATCATCGATTTCTAAGCGTTGCTCATCGGTAATTGCTTCAATTCCGAGAGAGGCGAGCGACAAAAGCTCCTCAGCACGCATAGATGAGAGAACAGCCGGTATCTCCACATCTGTGCCTTGGAGCAGTAGCTTATTTGCTACTGGGTCAAGCATCGCCGAAAATGCGCGAACGAAGTCTGCACCCAAGGTGCATTCAGTATCGACTTCGTTCAAAATAAGAACATCGATTGAATGAGTTATCCCTCCTACAGTGAAGGGCAATCTGACACTACCCACTATGGGGACGTAATGACCGTCGACTGCTCTAGCCCCGGGGCCCACATGAGGTCGTACTCGCAAATTTAATGAAGCAGCGAGCGATATGCCTATGGGGCCGAGGACTGTGCGCGAGGCTCCAGTGTCGTAGAATCCTCTTCATTTGTATTGGCCAACCCCTACGGCTAACCACCACCGTGGGTACTTCTCTACATGGCTGGTCAAATCCGCTTAAAACCGTGAGGAGAGAGACTATATAGTCTCTCACTGGCTCGTCTGCACCTTGTGTGCGTAGATGAGCTTCGACCACCAGACTTCGCTTATTCCTTTTCGTCCTGCTTTAATTATTGAGAGCAGCTCTCTTGAAATCTTGGTACGTTTGCCACGAAGGCCTCAAAGTACGATACCAGAATAGTGCAGGTTTCTCGAACATGGGGACCATGGAGTCTAAAAGCTCCTCGTCGGGAATATTATCTAAGCGTCTATTCTCCTCGACTTGCTCCAAAAATTCATCGATACTCACTCCTTTGTCGCCTGAGAATTTTAACCTCCATTCTCGAACAGTTTTACCAAGATTCTTGGTTC
This sequence comes from Nasonia oneida, assembly GCA_037356405.1. Taxonomy (NCBI): domain Eukaryota; kingdom Metazoa; phylum Arthropoda; class Insecta; order Hymenoptera; family Pteromalidae; genus Nasonia; species Nasonia oneida. The sequence goes on along the minus strand of JAZHPH010000130.1, from coordinate 116,665 downwards.
TCGGACGAACAGTGTCCGAATTATACCAGGTGTCGTATGGCGCAACTCCCGTAGTCGGGTAAGTCGCACGAGGATTCAACTGCGAGAGCGAATTCTTGCTCGGCTGAGGCCAAACTCCCCCGTCCCAGCTCGAGCGTACGGGCTGTCTAGAGACGGAGGCGGCCGGTAAGCAGACGTTAGAATGCTGCTGAGCGCCTGTAGGAGAAAACCTAGGTAGGAATGCACGTGTTACTGTAGGAGCATTCAAGCAATAACCTTTAGCTGTGGAGTGAAATATCGGGGCGTGTGCGTTTAGAGGTTTTATTTCGTTTAGATTTTGCTTACTGTTTTGACCCGAGATATCGTAATAATTTAAGTCAAACGTATCTTGAAATTGGACGCTTTTCGCGCTACGGTTTGCTCTATTGCGTAGCGCATCTTCAGCTACTTGTTGTTGCGCATTAGAGACTACATTCTTTAGCTGTTGTTGAAGATCTTGTATTATATTTTCTAACTCAACAATTTTTGGTTAGGTTAGGTTAGGTTAGCTTAACTTGTGCGCCAGCTGATCTGCTATAATGTGCGCCTGTAGGCACCGATGTAATTTTAGTAGTAACTGCTGTGGTAGCAACGAGCGCTGGTGCAGAGCTATGGAGCGTCGGCCCTCGTGGCGTTTCCAAGTTTATTAAGTTAGCTTCCCTGCGTGTTTGTTGGCTTGAGTCGATAGTCATTGTAAGTGACCTGTCCCTAGCCTTTTGTTTATCATGTGGCGAGCTTGACGGTAGCTGCGCGTTTTTTTGTAGGCCATTTTCAAGTTCTTCCTCTTCCTCAATTACTACAAGGACGTCATTTCTCAATTCTTCTGGGAAGCTTGGTGACTGTACGAAGGTCAAGCATAAATCATCTCTTCTAGCTATATCTTCTTCTGAATTGCTATCTATTTTAAAATCTTCGGCGCTGTAGTTGCCATTGAGTCTTCTTAACAGTCTATTCGCTCGCTCAAATAGCGTACCGTTTGTATGTAATTTTAAGTGTTCTAACGCATCGTCCACTTCTATACTCGACAAATTTTGAATCCAGTCACGTATTCTAACATCTACGTACAACAAATCGTCAAATCAGTGATAGTCCAACTTGACGCCATTTTTCGAATTTATTTTAATGTTTCTTAACGTTTTTACAAATTTTTTTTTTTTTTTAAATTTGAAATTCAAAAATTTTCAAGTCAATTTAAAAAAATTCCAATGCAATTAAAAAAAAAATTTCAAGCAATTCATAATTTTCTAAAAAAAAAATTTTGGATCGATTTGTCGAGGGTACAGTTGAACGTGACAAGGGAACGCACACACAAAATGCAACAAATATAACGAGGGTCAATTAATTTTAAACAGTTAAGTAAATAAACAAAATTAATATAAACGATTAAACGTAATAGTAACAGAGTATATATAAGCTCTCTAGCACACGCCGTTTGCCGTAGCCGTATCAAGCGCGACGGCAATACACGTATTGTACGGCTGCTCGGCGGAATATTCCGGGCCGTAGTACAGTCGAAAATTCGAGTTTCAAATATTCTAAAATTCCACGCTTAAATTATCACAACGATAAAATTTTAGAGCGCTGGAAAGTGTTCTCCATGTTTACGTTTCGCCGCTACCTGACTCTCGCGAGTGTAAACACGTAGGGTCGCGCGCGCTTAGCGGAGCAACTCGGGCGCTTATAATCCGAACTTGTAAACACACGCGCTCGCTCTCGAAAATTCCTCTCGCGCTCGCGGAAACTACGCAGTTATTGTTACAATTGAATAGTTCAATTATTCAATTATGCTACAATTAAATAGTCCCGAAACGTATGGGCGCCAAATATAACGGTGCTTGCTACCGTGTATAAAGGATCAATAACGAGTATACAGATCTAAAGAGTATCGAGAGGAATTGATGCAGCAGCTCGTAGCAGGCTTCTTGAAGGCTATACGAAGCCTGGCCCGTAGCGCAGTATGCTGTACGTGCTCGTCCTTGAGCACATGAGCCCGCCGAGGCGTCGTGAGCGCTTATGCTGCGTAGCTTAATCGCGGATGAAGTAAACGCATATTTGAGAGGGGTGAGCGCGGGGAAAAGGCAGAGAGTCAGGCGTAAAATCACAAAGAGCAGGTGAAATTTAGGTTTATGTTCGTGTATTGTAAAACCAGCCAAATACAGTAGCAGCACAAGGCAAGAGAGAGACAAAGCGATGCCTAATGCAGGTACTTACATTCGCCTCCGGGCTGTCACGCTCGGATGCCTCGTGGCTCGTCTTGAACGGCGCAAGCGGATGACGGGGGCCCTCGCTGGGCAGCAGAGTAGATGCCTCGTGGCCTTGAGCGTGCGTCCGGCTACGGCGGGAAGACGAGCGGCAGCAATCGCTCAGCTCGTAACGAACACGCGGCGTGAAGTTGCACTCAGAGCGATAACACCGGCGACACACAAGGACACAGCTTGCTAGAGGCAATCTCGCGGGTTTCTCGCACGCAAAGTCCACGAGGGTTCCCGATCCAAGGAAGAAAAAGTGAAACCGTTCGACTGTACTCTTCGGCGGAACGAATCAAACTTCTCTCGCGCGGGACCCGGCGGCGAGACCAGCGTGGGCTTTCTCCCACTCTCCCTCTCGCGGCACGCGCGAGCGTACTCTCGTTATGTGTCTTTCCCTCATTACTGTATATAAACATATCTAAAAATATATGTAATGTCGTAAACGTTATTTCAGCTACAAGGTAAGTGAGAGAGCAGAAAGCCCAGCTAGCGAACACAGAGAGAGAGAGAGAGCCGCGCGCGTCTATGAGTGTGTCGCGAGAGAGAGTGGGAGAAAGTCCGTGCTGCCCATGCTGCCGCGCTAAGGGACTTCGATTCCGACCGCCGAACCGTACAGTCGAACTCTTTTATAGACAAAAGGTCTCGGTGCTTTTGCGCACGCTAGCCCTGGAAGATTGTAGCTGCAACGGAACCGCGCTCTTGGTGTGTCGCCGGGTACGGGCATTTTCCAGTGAAGGTCATCTTCACGCGTCGGTCAAGAGCTGAGCAGCTATTGCCGCTCGTCCTCCCGCTGCATCCAGCCACACACACACAGGGCCACGAGGCATCTTCCTGGCTGCCCAGCGTGGGCCACGGTCGTCCGATTGCGCCTTTCCAGTAGAGCCACGAGGCATCCTTGCGAGCCAGCACGAAGGCGAATGTAAGTACCCGGTTGATCGCTATTCTCTCTCTCCGCTTTAGGCTCTGCTTCGTCTCTCTCTTGCCTAGCGTTGCGATTGTACCTTTCTTTACTCGGTTGTATATAAATCTAACTAGAATTACAACCTGCACTTGGTTATTTCGCACCTGACTCTCTACCTTTTCCCCACGTTCGCCTCTCTCGATTATACATTTCATCCGCGATTAAGCTACGTAGCATCAACTCTCACGATGCCTCCGCGGGCTCACGTGCTCGAGAACGAGCACGTACAGCATACTGCGCTACGGGCCAGGCTTCGCACAGCCTACAAGAAGCCTGCAACGAGCTGCTGCTTTTACTCCTCTCGCTATTCGATAGATCAGTGAATTTGTCACTGACTCTTTATACACGGATAAAGAACCCCGTTATAGTCAAAAATATAAAAAAAAAATTAATTAATTGCGTCTATTTTTTTTTAATTGTTTTAACAGCTTCCAATCTACCTAGACCAAATCTTGAAAATGTTTTTTAGTAGGAATGTATATTTTCATCATATGTACCTGTCTATACCATTAAGTAGTTTTTTGTTTATAAAATACATCAAGTTTGGCGAAAGAAATGCAAAATAAAATCCGGATGGACAGACGAACATTTTTAAAGTGCTTTCATTACTAAAAACTACGTGGAATTTGATACATTTGGCATTTTTTTCAGTAACCTAAATAATATAAGTTCAAAGAACATTTTTAACGTAATATAGATTTTATTTTTCTGAGTTTTGGAGGGTTTTTACATAATCGATCAAATATAAAATCAAATGGCGAGGGAGCTCCATATTGGTCTCTCAAATTTTCAATTAAAATAAATTATTGTACCCAACTAATTTTGATGAATGTTTATACTGGTATGCCAAACTATGACTTTAAACCAAAATATCAGCAATAAACCAGTTCAACATAATAAACAAGTATGCAGGTAAACCAAAATGCTGAAATCACTTGCTTAATTTTTCTTAAGCCCAAAAAGTGGTAAGACCGTTAAGTTAGCTGAGCATGCAGTTTGACCGAGTAGTTAAACCGTGAAGTTGGCTGCACAAGCGATTGGGCCTACATTGTTTGCTACTCTGCTTGAGTGAAAGGTTATGTTTTTAAACAGCTGCTGCTCTGTCAGTGCACAAACTCTTTTTGACTGTTCGGGGTCGCTGATTATGGAGCCCCAGAAGTGCGTTTTGTTACTTTTTGTACATATATAGTAATTTTTGGTGATTTGGTGTAAAAATCATACAAGGAAGGTGTCTAGGTGTACATGGTGGCTGATGACGACGCCAAGGTGGTGTGCTCCGTGGTTTTTGGTGTCATCATTCGAGGGTGATGTATCAGAACAATTAGTGATTTCATGTTAGTGATAAAAATGTTACAAAAAAGCCATGGTCGAACAGTGCTAAAAGATGCTATAGATGCTTATATTCTATTTTTAGAACAAACTCACAAAATTTACTAAAAAGGTCTCAAAGCTCTGAAAAAATTTACTTTAAAAAAAGTAAAAGGTTAGGCGAGTTTGTTATATTCCGCAACGAATTTACAGCTGAAAAACAACTGAGATTAATTAAACTAAGTCATGTTAAGATTAATTAAATTAAGTCATGTTTATCATATTTATTCATAATGAAGCGAACAATTTTTTTTGTTCAATGAAGGGTTTACTTAACTTAAAGTTAAGTTATATAATGATCAATTAGAAACAACTCTTAAGATACTTACTACGTTAATTGCCATGCCTGTTTCATTTTGTTTATTGGTGAACAACTAACATTTTCTTTTTATGTATTAGAACATCATACAAACACCATAAGTACGTACGGCAGTCCGAGCAACGTCTAGCAACGTCGCATAGTTGGTTAGGATATATATATATATATATATATATATATATATATATATATATATATATTATTTGCCTTCTGCAATATAATTATCCATTATTGTCCAAAGTTTCGGGTTATTAGGAAAAAGTCTTTTCCTCCCAAGAGAGTAGTTTTTTCCTCACTGCAGTCTATCCGATGGATGTATGTGTGTCTATGTATTTTCAACTTTTCAAAATTTTCAAAAATTTTTAAAATTTAAAAAATGTAGAAATTTTAAAAATTTCAAAAATTTAGAAAATTTCAAGTTTTGAAAATTCCAATAATTTTGAAAATTTCAAAAATTTAAAAATTTTGAAACTTCAAAAATTTTCAAAATTTTTGAAATTTTTAAGATGTTCAATACACTATATTGTTTTACTTTGACAAGTCCTCGAATTTCCCATTCCTTTGATATGCATGATAAGTGGCCTATTCGTACACATATTATAAAAAGTACGGTGTGCAACAAGGGGGGAGTGGCTTTTTTCAAACCAATTTTCCCCTCTAGTTGCACAATATACTATTTATTATCTCTAATGATTTCTTGTCTGACATGTCTTAGATGCCTATGTTTGAGTAATGTATCTAAAAGATTTTAATGAGAACTTTCTAATGATCATGATATATTGCTTCAAAAATTTCTCTTTTAGCAAAATAATTATGATCAAAAATTAATTTGCGATAATTTCTTAACATTTTGGTTATGTGCGATTCTCATCTTTTTAAGTACAACAACACAAGATATATCATGATAATAGGTTACAATGAGGTTATCTTCAGCAATCAGTGCAATATACTATACTACGCCGCGAATGTCTCCAGAACATATTAATTATGTGCAACTCTGATAGTAAAAGAGTGAGAAAGGTGTTTTCTAAGCGTCGCTGCCTTTTAATAAACGAACCGCAGTTGCAGAGAACCAAACGCAGGGAGTAAGCATCTATCCACACAAAGATTTTGAGGAAAGAGGACTATATTTTTCAAACTAGAAGTTTTCTTGTTGTCTTTATCTAGTTTGTTTGCATCGTTTACAAACATGCATCAGTGTTTGTTTGAGAGGACAGAGGCACACGCAGCAGCAGAGTACACGTTCGGCCTTGTGTAAACATAAACATAGTCTAGAACAGTGGTGTTTCGGAGCTGCGTGGTGCGCACAAACTTTTGCGAATCTGTTTATTGTGCGTAATTGTGCATGATCGTGTATTTATCAATTAACTTTCGCTCTACCGCTAGTGTACCTCTCGACAAAATTAATGTGTTAAATACTTAGGCGCCGAACACCTGCCAAGACTCGACGCAAGCACTCGCGTGGATCATCACAAACACGACGTGTGAATCTAGAGAATAAACAACAGCGTGCTCTACATCAGCGAACATCTTGTGACCCTTGGTTCATATCGGTGGACTGGAAACAGGACACCGGCCAATCGCTTCGGGACATGCAGGACTGCCACAACAGAGAAGAGCGAGTTCGACACCGCGATCCACGGAAAATCTATGAGCTCGTATTTAACTTCACAAGCCCTCACAGCTCGAGCTCGACGACAAACCCGTCCCCTGCCATGCCGACCTCCACATCTATAGTTGTTCGACTCGTACTTCACTCTTCTTAACGGCAACTATATGCTCTCTTCAAGACCTTATACACTTGTTTCTTCGGAATGAGTCGACAATGAACAAGGTCTTCCTTCTTCTTCCGTTACAGCGGTTTCGGTCAGCTTACATATTAGTGCAGTAGGGTTCGCCACGATTGCCGGAGCTGCTCCGACGACCAGCAAATGACACTTGGCGCTTGAGGTCATCAAGCCGAAAACAGCGCGTTACAAATAAAATATCACTCATTTTAAATATATATGAAAAACGTTTAAAAATTCTCTGTAAATTATGAATAATAATAAAATAATAAAATATTTTAGTTATTGACGGCAAGTGTGCGTTAAAATAATATTTTTGAAAATCGTAACCTTTTTTTTTAATAACCACTAGTCAGCTGATCTTATCTCACCTTCTGTACTTTAATGCTTGATGCTTGACATATATAAAATTGATTTCACTACATTCGTTAGCGTATATTTATGTCCTGGAAGAAATGCTTACCAACGGTAAACTGTTGGCCAAAGTGTCGGTTTTAGCAGGTTCTTTGGCCAACCATAATAAACTGTTAGGTTATTTTCTGCCAGGGTGGAGACCAAACTTATAGTTGCCAACATTTTACCTTGTGTTTATGTGTACAGTTCGTTCGGTGTCATTTTATTGTGCAGATATGATCTTTCTTTAAAAGCTATGTGTTTGTGAATATAAAATGACTAATGATGTACGTATTCATATTGAAGAATCTGTGTGCCGTGAAACCATTCACATCTTTTATCAATAACTAAAATATTTTATTATTTTATTATTATTCATAATTTACAGAGAATTTTTAAACGTTGTCCATATATATCTAAAATGAGAGATATTTTATTTGTTTATTATTATTTATAATTCAGAGCCCACTATTTACATGTTGCCTATATATTCTAAGCATTCTACATAGAAATGTTAAATAGAAAAGTTATAGATATTTAAAAAATTTATATTTTTCTTGGCGACATCAAATTATGAAAATGCTTTCAACTCGAGTTACCAGCCCAAAATCGTAAACAGTAATAAAAACGCTTTTGAGACTGTAACTTGAAATCCGAGTATTCCACAAAAAAAGTTAAATATAAAAGTTGAAGATTTTTAAAAAATAAAACTTTTTCCTATCGACACTTAAACGTGAAAAATGCTTTTAAGGGGGTCCGATCCCAAACTTTTACCGACAGTCCGACAACTCAGTAGAAAATGACTTAGAACTTAAGAAATACAATGAATTATGAAAAACCAAGAGTATGTTGCCCTTCTTTTTATAAACATCTATCATTGTGCTACGTTTCAAATAAAAATATTAACGCATTAATAAATGGCTTTTGAACGAAAATCAGTAGCTGCAGCGTGCATATGCTGAGAATTTCGCATATGCACGCTGCGGTTACTGATTAGTAGACTGGTAAGTTATTTTTAAATAAAACGATCGATATTGCTTTTTCTTTGAATGTCTTGTTGCACTGCTCAATTACGTGTTCTCAATCTACGAGCGTAATTATTTCCAAATCTCTGATAAAGCCGAACGTCGTTATTCTATACTTCTCAGTGAGTAATTGTAGTGTTTTTATACACCTAGCAATATCCGGTCTTAGGAGTTTTTTTCAAAATTATACTGAACATGTACGCCTCTCTGTATTTTGTTATGATTATTTTACCTATAAAACGTTGAATTTCTAGAAACTCATCGGTGTTAATGTAGCGTCTTTCTATCAAAGCGTTTAGTACCTCTGTGTCAAGGATCATGTTTTATGCTAAGATATAAGCAAAGTTGCATTTATGCGCGAACGGGTGATCATTCAAGCTTTGTACTTCAGTAAATAGATTCTGTTATTAGGATCTCTTTCCCACTCTGGTGAATCGCACGTGAGGGTTTTATTGAAAGTTTGCAGGTTGTTCTTTCTGCTCTGATTCAGATTCAGATTCTTCGTCAGATTCGTCCTCTATTATAATATACGGCGTAAAGTATATATATATATATATATATAAATATTGTCGGAGGATTGCATATATATATATATATATATATATATATATATATGCAATCCCCGTCTTCGTACTTAGCTTCTGATATCAAGATGCAGCGTGTCTCTTCTGGATCACCACAGGTTTCAAGACCGAGACGTTCATTAAAGATTGAAATTTTATAATCAGATGGATTTAATTCTGACATTTTTCGTATTTTATTACGGTACCTAAGACCACGGAATTTGATATTTCGGGAAGTTTTGAGTTAGTTGTTAGTTATCTAAAACGAAAGGTTCTTACTGGTGTTAATCCCAGGGTCCAATTGTTCGTTTTTATTAAAATTTACTTAACTTACCTTAAGGTAGTTCACTCGGTCAAAAGAGTTGTTTTAGAATTTGGAATTTTCAAATACTATTTTATTAGAATAATAATGTAAGAACAAGAATCTTTCAAAGTTGTATAGAATATAACAAAAACCATGTTTTCTCAAACAAATGCAAGCATTAATTGCTCGGATTTTAATTAAAGAAAGAAGCATCAATAATTACATTTTTTTTATTCGATCTTAATGAAACAAAGCTCATTCTGTTCGTTGAAAAATTTCAAGGAAAGTAACGGTAGGAAATTTATAATACAATTTACCAGAACAGTAATAGATCAGTTTGTTTAAGAAAATCACTCAAATTATACCTGTAGAGACTCATTAACAAGCGATTAAGAGCACGGATAAGGCCAGTCACAAGGAGCGTCTGTCAGTCAGGGTGGCCCACCAAACCAATCCATTTACAGAATCAGAACAGGTTGGCACGTAGTGCCATACGTTAAGTGGCAACACTTTCTGCACGTAACTGACGGCGTTTTCTACTATATAATCCCTAACAGGTTTGTGTGATTATAATACGTAGTTTAACAATACGCACCTTGGAATACCGCGTTTATGTACAATTAATAAGTGTATGCATTTATTATTTATGATTCAAAATATTTTTAAGGTTTTGAAAACTAGAACATTTTGACCACTCAGACTGGCTCCAACATCCCCTTGAGTTGCAGCCTTTGTAAAATTGGCGACTGGAACTTAGGCTTGGCAGATGAGTCGAAGTAAAGCCCTTTACGTAGTCAATTATGCTGCACCTCCGCTAGATAAACTCCGTAAACTTGGAGAAAGAGACCATGCATAACTCCGCTAACTTAAAGCCAAAGAGTCCATAGATGAGGTGACAATAGAGCTAAACCAGTTGTCCCAGCACGATCTCAAGCGAATTGTGGAATCTAGCCGACCATTTCTTGCGCAGTGAATAAAAGGCTTGCAAGGCTTTTAGTTGATCTTGCACAAGTAGCCTCTGATATTCATTTCGTGATTAAAGCGCACTCTAAACGCCAAACATGAAAATCTAGAAGTAGAAAGTTTGAAACCTACATTTTAAACCTTACAAAAGGTTAAAAGCTAAACTTTAAACTCTTAAGAGATGTCTTATTACGATCAAAAGGATTAATACCAAGTCAAGAAAAGAAAGAGCAGTTAGGGCACCAGATAATGCAGATGCTAAAGAATGAAATTATCAGACCAACAGATTCACCCTACAGCTCTCCTACATACGTAATATCCAAGAAGCCCGCAGCGGACGGTACAAAAAGATGGCAATTAGTGAGAGACTTTTGGAAACTGAACGAAGTAACAGTGGGAAACAGCTACCTGATACCCAATAAAGCGGACATTATCGACATCGCTGCCTCAGTTAGGTACATATCCGCCATAGACTTGAGGACCGAGTTCTACCAGATACCAATGGACCCCGCACATTCCCACAAAACGCCTTCACATACTGTTGCATCAAAATTTCAGTCCCTGATATAATCGTTTTCGCTAAGGATCTCAAAGAGAATGGTGAGAAGTTCCGACGCTTGATGGAGAAACTAGACAACGCCAACTTGACAATAGCATCTCTGAAGTGCCCATTCCTGCAGCGAGAGACACACTTTCTAGGACATATCGCTGGAGGAGGAAAAATTCAAGCAGACCCTAAGAAAATAAAAGCTGTGAATAAATATCCAGTACCAACAAACGCCAAAAAAATGTATAGGGCTCGCATGATACTACAGGCACTTTATCCAAGACTTCGCAAAATTAGCGGCAATTCTTTCTAGACTACTGAGAAAAAACGAGCCCTTTTTGTAAAAAGAAGAGCATTCACAAGCCTTTAACAAGTTACAAATAGCATTGTGCGAGGAACCAGTAATGAAGGCACCGGATCTAACTATGCCCTTTTTAGTAATAACTAATGCATCTGATTACGCCAGGAGCCATCTTATAGCCAAGGACAGTTAGGCAGTGATCAACCCTGCACTTATGCATCGCGAGTCCTTAAAGGACCAGAGTTAAGATATTCCACCTATGACAGAGAACTAGCTGTAGTGTTTTCAAAAGACCAATTTGATCCAACAACTGATCACAAGCCCTTGGAACATTTCATTACCACGAAAAAACCCGATCTAAGGTTCAACAGCTGAAAGGCAGAGCTCAGAGGTTACGAATTCGACATTGTGTACAGACCCGGAGCTCGCAATGAAAATGCAGATGCACTCTCTAGAAATTCTATTCTCGATGAACACCCATAGAGGCCAAAGGCAGAATTGTACGAGTTGGCAGATAAGCAAGAGCACGAAGCTACGGAAGTACGATTTAAAATAACAAGGAAAAGAGACAAATCCAAAAAGCTTCCAGAATCAGTCAATGAAACTTGGAGTGGAGGCCACAAGTACACCGCAAACCCAGGAAGTAAATTACAACGACAACCCTAAGAATCCTATACGGAAACAGACCCTTAATAGGAGTTTGCCAAAATTTCACAGAAACAACATGGAAGACAGAACAATCAGCGAAGACAGCAACAGCAGCTCAGATAGTGGCGCCGAGGATAAACCCCTGAAAGCAAAAGGTCGAATAAAACGAAAACAAGAGGTAGAAATATCACACAAACTTATAGAGAAAGAACCCTCACTGAATCGTCACGACTTATCACAACCAATAACACCGAAACTGACACCAAGCAGTAAAAATAGTCATAAAACATCAAGACCAATCCCTTAAAAAACAGACAACGAGTCAAGTAATGTAGAACCCGCTAATAAACCAACGAGCGCAGAATCACTGATAGCAAACCTGGTATTGACGGATTCTGGAAGCTTTTTGGATTTGTCTCTTTTCCTTGTTATTTTAAATCGTACTTCCGTAGCTTCGTGCTCTTGCTTATCTGCCAACTCGTACAATTCTGCCTTTGGCCTCTATGGGTGTTCATCGAGAATAGAATTTCTAGAGAGTGCATCTGCGTTTTCATTGCGAGCTCCGGGTCTGTACACAATGTCGAATTCGTAACCTCTGAGCTCTGCCTTTCAGCTGTTGAACCTTAGATCGGGTTTTTTCGTGGTAATGAAATGTTCCAAGGGCTTGTGATCAGTTGTTGGATCAAATTGGTCTTTTGAAAACATTACAGCTAGTTCTCTGTCATAGGTGGAATATCTTAGCTAACACTGTACTGATTAAAAACACTGAGCTTGTGCCTTGCAGGTACGATGCGGATAACTGACATGAGTCGGAGATTGGCGGAGCACAACGATAGTAGAACACGTCTCTGAATGATCGAGGTTATGTAGCACAACTTTTTGCGGAAATCCTTCTCGGCTCTTCTTCTCTGCAAAAAGATTGCAGTTTTTTTTTTTGGCTGACGCTTAGGAGCCGTTGGGAAGACTCTTCCGCTGTAAAAGGTTACTCAAGAGAGTGAAGAGAATATTAATAACTAGTATTATTGCACAGAGCGAAATAGAGTGCGTGCTTAGCTTACCACCAGCGCCACGAGAGAGGGATACCTCTAAAAATAACGCTGATAAAGAGGCCCTCGACAATTCCTATTTAGTCTTACAATGGAGAATTTCAACACCAAGTTTGTTCCAAAAATCCATTATGCCTCAGAGAAGCTATCACGGAGGCCGTAGCCTTTGAAAATCGCACTGGTGCGCGCTACGCATATAGTCAGCAACCAGACGTTATTCGCAAAGATAGTACTAAAATTGGAGGGTCAGTGCAGTCAAGCTTATAAGTTTTGCAAAGGCGCCATATGAACTGAAGGCCACGCCAGTACCTGGCAAAGCCGTTAGATACACTACGGGTAGGAGCGTATGAAATTATTGTCGACAACAGGGTCACTTAGAAAAACATTGCAAAACAAAGGTATGCCAATAATGTAATATGGTGAGCCACACCTACGTCAAATACCTTTTGTTAAAAAACGCCATAAATAACGGTCGACTTAGCAAAGAAAAACTTGAAAGACTCGTGCCCGCTGGCAGTGCCCCTCCAGTAGTGTATACCCCCTTTTCCGTACCTAATACGGCCCCGGTGCCATATGCCGTAACTGCATTGCAAGCAAATAATGCAACGCAGAATAAGTACACTGCTCAAGAAAATTATGGATAGCAAAACAGCGGTTATCGAAAAAATAACGTACGCAGGTATTCGAGAAAAGGCAATAGGGATAATAGAAATTATAACAACAATAATAGGTACAAAACTGATAGAGATGATAATCGAAATTATAATAATCGGCGCGATGACAGGGGATACGACAAGAGGCGTAATGACCACAGGTTTTCAAATCGCCGAAACAACCGGGATTTTCATAATCAGCAAAATAACAGAGGATTTGAAAATAGGTGCAATGACGGTAGAAGCAACAACAATTACAACAACAACAATAATAACATTCGTTAAAATGATCAGAATAATAGTAATTATAACAATGATCGTAATAGAAAAGATAACAGAAGTTTTAGAAATCAGTCCGGAGATTCTTTAAACAAGCAGGATGCTCGTTACCAGTCGAAGGGTATCGGGCAATCAATAAATAACAATCCATTGAATTCGAAACCAACGGCAACACAAGAGGACAAAGTGAATTTGACCCGACAAGCTCGGGTCGAGTCTCGAGTCGAGTCGAGTTACTCGAAATGTTCGAGCAACTCGACAATTTCGATCTGCTCTACAATTTGGATCTGCTCGAAAATTTTGATCTGCCCGACTTTTTCGCGCCGCTTAAATAAAATTTTTTTTAAATAAATATTTAAAAAAATGTTAAATGTCTTAAAAATAAAATTTATTTAATCTGCTCGATAATAAGTTCGAGACGATCGACAATTTCCCGCAGCTTAAAAAATTCGGGAACTCGGCTGGAACTTGACAAAAGAAAACTCGACCCGACCTGACTCGAGTTTTTCGGAACCTTGCACAACCCTAGTACTGGTACAACTTGTGTATGGCAAAAAGCACAACCAAGCATTCTCGTTTGCTGACCGAGTAATTCCTCATTGTGGGGGTGAGTACTTTGCTAGCGAATTCAAGTATTCGGTCTTGTCCGTCTATGCACTGCGTCAACACAACGCTGTATCACTTGCATCAATTTATATGACGAACTGCTGATCGAAGCACGGGCAGTGCAGTACTAGAGCCAAGGCGATAAGAGATTGTATCATCTCGAATGCTGATTGCTGTTCATCGACCTGAACAAACGGTTCATCTTTCTTTGTCCGCCGAGTGAAAGGCTCAGCCAACATTTTTTTTAGTCAATAAAGGGCTTACTCAACTTAATGTTAAATTATATACTAATCAATTAGGAACAACTCTCAAGATACTTACTACGTAACTTGCCATAACCGTTTCATTATACTTATGGTGTTTATATGACGTTCTAATACATAATAAGAAAATTTTAGTTGTTCACTAGTAAACGAAATAAAACGGTCATGGCAAGTTACGTAGTAAGTACCTTGAGAGTTTTTCTGATTGATCAGTATACAACTTAACTTTAAGTTAAGTAAGTAATTATGATTAAATATAATAAACTGGACTTTGGTTGATTGATCTCAGTTCTTTTTAATCCGTTATTTCTGTGTGTGTGTCATAAGATATGTCAAAAATATAAGAAAAAAATTAATTAATTACGTCTATTTTTTTAACAGCTTACAATCTACTTGGACCAAATCTTGAAAATGTTTTTTGGTATGAATTTATATTTTTATCATATGTACCTGTCTATACCAATCAAAAGTTTTTTTATAATATACATCAAGTTTTGTGAAATAAATGCAAAAAAAACATGGACGGACGGACGGGCGGACATTTTTTTAGTTCTTTCACCGCTTAAAACTATTTTAAATTTGATTTGTTTTTTGGTAACTTGAATGATTTAAGTCTACAAAATTGACCAAGTATAAAATTTTAATATAGTATAAATTATTACCAAGAACGTTGAATGAAGTATGACTGAGGAACTTCCTATAGGCCTCTGAGTCTTTTAGATACAATGGGAAAGACGGGGGAAGCACTGGTTAAACCGCGAATACTAAGTGCTGTACGCAAAGCAGGAGACCTTTGCGATAAACAGTATGGCTTTAGAAAAGGACGATCCACCATAGGGGCCGTTAGAGAGGTAACAGACACGGTAAAGAAAGTAGAGGAAGTTAGACACGCGACTAGAGACATCATGATTCTGGTAACGTTAGACGTAAAAAACGCGTTCAACTCGGCAAGATGGACCGACATACTTGCTGCCGTAGAATCATTCGATATGCCGCGATACATTATGCGTCTTACGGAAGATTATCTGAGGGACCGGGTATGATACGAAAGAAGGGCGCAGAAGAAGGCCTATAACTGTAGGAGTTGCGCAGGGTTCAATCTTGGGGCCAGACTTCTGAGGTATCTTGTACGATGGGCTTCTGAAACTCAAAATGCCGGGGGACGTGATGCTCGTTGGATACGCCGACGACGTAGCCGCGGTTATAACAGCACGGAATGTGGGCATCGCGCAAGCGAAGTTAAACGCGATGATGAGCAGAGTACTATGGTGGATGGCGAACCACGGATTGACTTTAGCACTTGGTAAGACCGAAATTGTCCTATTGACAGGAAAGCGGATACCGACCATCATACCCATGAAGGTAGGCAGCGAAACTATAACGACGAAACCATCAGCCAAGTATTTAGAAATAACTCTAGACAAGTTGAACTACGGGGAGCACCTAGATGGCGTCTATAAAAAAGCCACGACCAGAATAGCTCAACTTAGCCGACTCATGGCTAACGTCCGTAGGCCTAGGCCAACAGTTAGGCGGCTACTCATGACGACCACTAACTCTATCCTGTTATATGGAGCAGAGGTGTGGGCGACGCTATGACTATGAATAAGTATCGGAAAAAGATTATGGCGGTACAGCAAAGGGGGGCCCTTAGAATAGTATGCTCCTACCGGACGGTCGCGGCCGCGGCATCGATGGTAATCGCGGGGGTAATCCCCGTAGATCTTCTTGTGATTGAACGCAAGCGGATCTACGAGGCTCGTTTAGCGTCGAATAACACCTTGATTGCCGCGGAAGAAAGAGAAATAACAATGCGCAATTGGCAGACTAGGCGGACCGATTATCCAAAGGCTAGATGGACTAGGACCCTTATAAAAGATGTGAGCCCGTGGGTGGACAGGAAATGGGGGGAGGTCAACAAAAGGTCAAAAACAGGCGACCCCCCGAAGGAATGCGAAAGCGGTTATTGGGGGGTTTTCGCGGGCCTATGAGAGGTGGAGTTTTAGTGAGTATGCCTGGCGTTGTCCCACGTCAGGAGAGTCTCACACACGGGGAGCCTCGCACGGCTCCTGTCATGGTGCATTAAGCATTTCTCCAACTCTCCGGATAAACAAAAAAAAAAAAAAAATGACTGAGGGTGGTGAGGGGCGGGGGTGGCTTCAAAAGTTAAAAATAACGCATTTTTTTAAACGATTTAACATTATTTTGAGGGGGTCTGAGGAGGGGCTGCGGGGTCGAGGGTGGTGGAGCGAGGGGGGGCTGAATCTCACCTTGCCTCAAAACAAGTATATACATGGCCCAAATTGCAAAAGCAATTGTTGAACTTCATAAGTATAAAGTCGAGGAAAAACGATCTTGAAAAAATATGGCGCATAAAAGACTGTAGATTTAAATGTTATGCGTATCTATACACATTTATTAACAAATACAACCGAATAAAAATTTCTTAACTTGTGGTAAATCTTACATCCTAACTTCGTATTTTTTTTCATAAGCACGGCTATGGATGGCCCTTCTTCACACTCAATAATATTCAATATAGAAATTCGTTACTATACAGAGATTATTAAAAATTGTGCATTAAGCGAGGTTTCCAAGGTTTGAATTAAATTGATCTTGACGTACAGCTGGTTACTATACCAATCTGTTTATTCTTTACATTCACGGTAGAAATGTAGCAAAAATTCAGTATATTCGCCAGCTCTCTTGTCATTACAAATATTCTGAAACAAAAGCAAATTTTTTACTTATTACAAGTCTATATATGGTTTTTACATAAAATCATTCAACAGTTAAACTTTTTTTTTCTAAATTTAATACATCAGAAAGCTATTATAACTTTGCAACGTTATTATTTTCAGTTTAAAATAGTTCTTCAAATAAATATATCTTCATATGTTATATAATTATTTTGGCGATACTCCTATTTACAGTCCCCCACAAAATAACGTGTAACTCGTTCAGTTTTGTACTATTATTAAAAATTTTGAAACTTCCACAGCCACCTCCCACTGAAAATAATCGGGCAACAATTGCGTAAAGATTGTGTAACAATCGCATGAGCCTTTCGATTGATTTCTTGCGCGAATTTTGCAAAATAATCACGTGATGAATACGTAAAGTAATATCATAAAAAATAGTAAACGTAATATCTCAAACAAACCGAAAAAAATAAAATATGTGTGACCGTAATTTGAACTCAGAACTTCGGCGTGATAATCCATGGCGTTACCATCTGAGCCATTTGCTTTCTTTGGTCTACAAAGTATAAAAGCAACCCAGATATGTAGAAATTATTATTTTCTGAATTAACATTCATTTAAATATAAATAATCTTCTACATAATATTAAAATTCCTTATTTACGACTGAACTATAATAGCCACTTTATTCCCTGAAAAGCGGAAAAAAAGTACCATTTTATCCTCGCGAATTTATTTTATTCCCGCATTTCATGTTTCTGTAAGCAAACTTTTTGAAGTATCTTAGATTCGTCCTAAAAATAAAAAACATGATAATGAGGTTCAGGTAGTGGACACGGAGATTTTTATTACGGAAATATCAATATCTCTCGTGTATGGTATCCACGTGCAAGGGGTCGCCGATAATGGGGTCTAGGTAATACGCTCTATAGCTTCTGGCGTCTAGAATCAGTTATTATACTTACAAACTTATGGGGCGCACTATCTCTACCGCGTCATTGACGACGGCATGCACTTGGATACCACACAAAAATCTACTGTGTGCACTATATTTAGATCTTGTCATCGAAGACCCTGGGTATGGTTCCCATGATCCTCAATACTTAAAAAGTTTATGCATTGACAGTGCAGCAGCTGTTCAAAAACATAACCTTAAATTCAAGCAGACAATGCAAACACATTTACTCTGCGCAGCACGTAGAAAACTGCGGGAAAGTGCTTTTTAGAGCTGGAGAGACAACTTCACGGTCCTTTCACGCTGGAGAAGAAAAATTATCAAGATACGGTTTTAAGCATGTGCGATATATACACTCGTTTATTATGACAAAAAACGGCTAATTTATATTTCTACCCATAACACCTTCCGGAATTGTACAGATAAAATACTCACGTTTGGAGCGTCGAAAATACAAGGTCAGTCATTACGTGTAAGGCTTTTTAAAGACTTTGTTCATAACGTAATTATTTAAAAAATTTACAAACTTAAAGTTACTAACAATGTATACTTCAAAAGTAGCGCTTGCTTTCGACGTTACAAATTGCTTATTGAGCATTTCGCTGGATCAACATTGACATGCATTCGGTCGCGTGTCGGAACCGTACAGCGCACGCAATGCATTTTTTCCTTAGAGAGCTTGAATTTCAACGTTTGTATTTTAACTACTGCCATTTTTTAAGTTTTAAATACATTCATGCAGTGAGACATACGACGTAATTCCTCGCCCAAAACATTGCAATTAATGAAAATTAATATCAATCAGATATTAAACTTTGTATATCAAATTCAAACTCTCTATATTAAAAATGCTAATTCGGGAGAACTTAGGTTCTTTGACTTTCGGTTAGTTCGGCATTACAAAAGTGTTTAGTAGACAGATTTCACTTATAAAACACTTAATAGGCTACCAGGTAAGTATAGTTTCGTTCTCACAATTTGTGTTTACGTACGTTTCATAAACATTTATGGATTTTCGCGCGAACAATATAGTATGGCCTGTGTAAGTATCTAAGTACACGGAGAAAAGTGGTAGGGCTCGGGGAGCGTGATGCGATCCTGGCGGATAGCACTGCCATGATTCACCGCGAGGCGGCGCTAACGTACTCACGCTCAGTTGTGGCCGTCACCCGCTGCCGCCATAGTTCTGAACACTTCTCACACGGCGGATTAATCACCCCGCACGGGCGTGATCTGCTGGAGGAGCGGCGCGATCCGCAACACAGTTCCGTTTCGTGTTATATATAGTTGAAAAGTACTGATGTTTATAGGGATGTTTATATGGTCATGTGCTTATAACGAATAGACAATTGATCTATATTATATATAAAGCAACTGTTTATTATTATGAAATTCTAATGAACATACACGTAATAAAAATATAATTTTCATTCTGTATTTATTGTTTTAATTATACAATATGTCGCGTAGAAACAAAATTACAATTAATTTTTAGAAAAAGTAAACAAGGTGTTATTATTAATAAATTGTCGCAATATACGTATTTTTCGTCACTATTTACATTAACACTATATGCAAAAAAGTGTGAATTAAAACCAACAGTATCAAGTGATCTACAGTTGAATACTATTTTTTGATCGACTACATATATTTTTTTATCTGTCTAAATACAGGGCCATCATCTGATACATCAATAAGGACACACATCTCATTTTTATAAGTAATGTCATTGACCGTGCAATTTTCCAAGCAAATTTTCGTCTTTACTGATTGAAAAAAACCTTGATCAAAATTGTCTTTCTGTTTGGAACCATATATAATAACTTTTTCCTTATATCTACTCATACTAAAATACATTAAACTTAACTCATATCTACTACCGATCGTTTGTGCGTAATTTTTGACAGCACTAAACAAAACCGCGTCGTCGATAACGCCGCTTTCTGATACAATCACGGCCCCACGAGGTGATTCTTCGGCCGCGTGGGATGTGGTCGAAAACATGGTGGCAGCGCGTGCCAGTACAGCTGAGCAGCTCGTAGGTCACGCCGCCTCGCGGTGAATCAAGCAGTCTTGTCCGTCGGGACAGCATCACGCTCCCCAAGCCCTACCACTTTTCTCCGTGTATATATATATTTTTTTTTTCTAGTCATTTTACAAATTGTTTAGTTTCAAATATATGTCTATTAGACTTATATTATTTCTTTTTTGTTTCAGTTTGAGGACTGGCAATATACTCGGGCTGTTAAGCAAGCAAAACGAGAAGCGTTACCTGCTCCGATTCCCACTAGAGCTGGGTACTGTCGTTACCGGAAATCGTAGTTTCAGAATTAATAACTCTCTCGCTCTTAAAGGTGTTGCGACCGTCTCATCAATGAGCAGAATTTAGAGGGTTGCTATGGCCCAGATGAGGACACCTGGGGTTAAGTGGCTTTGATTTTCTATGAATTGTAAGTCTACTGCAACGATTTTAATTGTGTTTACATTAAAGTTTTTAGTCAACATTATCATGTAATTTTTGGGCCTCTCATACCACATAGGTATCATTGTAATTGTATTTAGTTATAATTGTATAAATAATAATTTAATTTTAATATATTTACTGGGTGTTGAATTATTTTCCTTATTTTTGCCGTCCTGTTCTAACTAATTTGATTTATTCTAATCTGTTTCAATTGCAATTTGTTTTGTTGTCTACTTAAATTATGTCTTTAAAATTACATTATTCTAATCAAGTGGCACTGTATCGTCCCGAAGCCGAGTTTATAGCCCGCGCTACTATTTATTTCTATGTTGATCGCATTTTTTATCACAAAGAAATAAATGCATTTCTTTGTTGTCTCTAAATTATTTTGACTTAAATCATATTTAATTATGCCTAACTATGATTGTTAACAAAAATATTGATAAAAATAGCTACCTTTGATATAATACACGAGTGCGTCATTCACAAAATGCTCAAATTAAGTCAAAAAATGTTAGGACAGTTAAGTTAGCCGCAATAAGTGTTAGGGCTGTGAGTTGGTCGCACAGCTATATACAGATGGATATTGCTTCTCATCGGTTTTCTGCATGCTTACCCACATATTTCATACAGTGACTTGGCAGGTGTAAAAATCATTTGAGGTTGGTGTCTAGGTGTACAGGGTAGCCTTTGACAAGGTCTAAGTAGTTTACACCGGGTTTTTTGATTAGGAGTAAAAATCTTTTAGAGCAGTGTCTAGGTGTATGAAGTAACTGATGACGGGGTCTAGGTAGTTCGCACCGTGGTTTTTTTGTATCTAGGATTAAAAATTATTTTATAGCACTGCGTGACTTAAATCTCTTATATCACACGCTTTTCCGTGGCGTATATAGCGTTTTCTGGCACATTGCGGATGACAATTCTAGTAAATCACGCACGCGTATTTCACACTGGTGTGTACTATAATAACTTATTAAATATAAAAATCAATGAAACAAGCAGTTATATCAGGAAAATGTGGTTAAATTAAAGTTAAGGTTCCAAGAATGAGTAGGATAGTGGTAATAAGGATACATCTAAATTGTAGGTTAGGTTTTTTATGTACCATGATATGAACTTTATTATACTAGAATAATAAAACCCTACTAGTTGCTCTAATTAGAAACACGAAATTCCAAAATTTGGCTTTCGTCGAAATGAGATTTTGCACAATTAATCATAACTACTATTCTATATAAGATATAGACCTTTGTTGGCGGCATTTTAAATGACGGTAATGATCACAAAATTGCTGTTATGCAACTGACAAAGCTTTTTGAATTCCAATAAATAATGTGGTAGAAAAGTTTATAGACAACAAAAAAATCAATACATCGGATCAAAATAGTATCAAAGACACTTGTATCGTACTTTTGGCAAATTTAAGTCACAAGGGCTATAAAACGTAGTCTTAAGAATTGTTCCTAATTAATCATTATATAACTTAAATTTTAAGTTAAGTAAGCCCTTTGATGAACAAAACAATTTTTTGCTTCATCTTCATTATGATTACATATTATTACGCGTGGATACACGTCACGGGTGTCTAATTACTATAAAAGAGCGAGTAGAAGAGTGCAATGCGAAGTCACAGTTATTTTTGAGAAATAGAAGAACTGTCGTAATAAATATCTATGAAATGCTACGTCACTAACAATTTTGCGAAATACATCAAACTCGCCTAACTTTTTAATTTTTTAAAAGTTAATTTTTTTTAGATTACCTATTTTCTTATAAATGCTTATACATTGAAACTTCGAATAATGAATATTTATAATATTTTCTGGTTATACAAATTTCGTAAACCTACGTTACAAAAAAAAAACCACTGCCAATTTATTGGCACGTAGCTTCCTTCAACTAAATTTATAAGTCTAATAAATAAAATATTGTTTTTATATACAGTATAATCTGCCTGCTAATGTATGAGGCTGTTTTTGATAGATAATTTAATATATAAGTTTTGGATGGTTCATTGTCCAAAAAATTGCAGACACCTCTCTGTTTTTTTTTTATAGAATGCGAACGCTGTTGTCTATTTTTTTCACAGAATATATATATCAGTATGACATGAATTCATAGGGAAGGACTTTAACGACGTGCAACGATACCCCTATAAGAGTAAGCAAAACTTTTGAGAAAAATCGGTTGTACATTTTAGCTCTTTACTTAAAAACCGTTTGATGATATCGTTTAAAATTTTAGCAGCAGATAGCATTTTTTATGGTAAACCGCCAAGTAAAATTTTGAAGCATTTGACTATATTGTTTTAGAGATATAAGTAATCAAAAAAATTTCAAACAAAATTGTAACCATGATATCTTAAGAACCATAAGGGTTTGAAAGCTGCGCAGCATGAACTTAGCAAATTAAATATTTACTTTTTTCCAAAATCTCAAAGGCAATAAGGCTTGTTTACGTTCGTAATCAAGGCACAAAAAAATCATTCTTTTCAGTTTTCGATTTATTATTGAAAAAATAAGTAGTCGAATCACTTGAAATTTCAGTGGGATATAGTTTGACACATGACCCATCGACATGATTCTTTTCGTAAGGTTATGATGTTTAGTTTCGGAGATACGAATAAAAAAATCACCTTTTTCATTTTATCTGCTGAACAAAGCGGTCGATCCGAGGAACAAACGATAAAAAGTAGATAATTTTATTCTCTTTTAAATGCATTTTAGCTGAATTACCTGAAATATCACAAACTTACTGCTCTTTATCACCCTTCAATAAATGGTCAAGCAGAAAAATGCGTGGGTACAACAAAAAGAGCCTTACTTAAAATGGATACGACACAAGATTTTTTGCAGCGGAACTTGAATGAATTCTTGAAACAATATAGAAAAGCTCCTCATTCAACTACTGGACAACCACCTGCTTTATTATTTTTAAAACGAAACATTCGCACACGATTAGATCTTGTTCGACCCGAACCTATCAACGAGAAGATTTCTGAGAAACATCAAGCTGATTTTATCAATACGTACCGAGAATTTAAACCACTTGAACATGTTTATTTTCTTTCCGGTAATCCAAAATTAGATAAATGGATTCCAGAACAAATTAATTCTCGTCTAGGAGATCTGCATTATGAAATCAGTTACATGGATAAAAAGTATAAACGACACATCGATCAAATTCGTGCTTTTACAAAGAAATCAGAAGAAGGGGAAGAAACAAGAAAGAATCCAGAAAGAGTAACATTTTTTGAAGATAAAATTAGTGCTAATTTAACAACATTTTCCACCACAAGCACACGAGGTCGTACTCGATTTTACAAAAATAACGTAACTCACCATCATGTAAGGCTCCTTCGACTTCTTAGACTGTGTCGTTTAAAGAATCACCGACTTTACAAGCTACGTCAACTCAAGAATCTTTAATTTCAAAATCTTTACCATCTTCAAGTATTGAGATGTCTACGACTACAACGGAAGCTCAATCCTCAACATCTCACGCATCTCTTCCACCTACCGTAAATGATTCATTCCAAAATCAATCTACCTCTGCAACTCTTCAAGAAGAATTTCCGTTACAAACTCAAGATCAACGTACTGAACATTTACCTCAAGAACAGTCATTTTTTATTCCAAACACACCGCCGATTCGACGATCATCTCGGATACGCAAATCACAAACTATTTACTCTCCACCATGATAATTCGAGTAATCTTTATAAAGGAGGGAGGAAATGTAGTATATTTCAATTAACTATCTTTGAGTAAACATCTTTGTACTTTCTCTAAGTTTACTCTATACATATACAATGAACTTCTAATATTTAATCTAAATTTAAAGAGAAAATTCCATTATTATTTGCGACTGGAATAGTAAGTTTATTTTGTGTAACGCTTGGTGGTCTGTTTGGAATAGGATAGGGAATTCTGGATAACCTTTATTTCCAATTCGCATTTTTCTGTGATTATATTTACATATAAATAATTTATCTGTTTTCTTAAATGTTTCTTAATGTATACCAACTTAGAATTTACGCAAGTAAATAATTCTAGATTTACAGAATGATCATTATTCACTCTATCTGTTTTGTAAAAACACATATTTAATTTACTATCTTTCTCTGCAATCAATAATTTTGGATGTTTCTTATGAACTATCGATTACAATGCATTATTTTATTCTTAATATATAACGGAAATGTGATATTAGATAAAATTGCATATACAATTTCTTTATTTTCCTTACTAGTATATTTTGTAGCAACACCCTTAAATAAAATGTCATATGCATTTTTAAAACATTTACCCGTGGGCAAATCGTCCCAAAAAGTATGACCACCTTCAATATCCATACATTTTTCATCCGAAAATTTACATACTACTCCTGAGCTTAGCACTAACTTGTCATTATTTAAATTTACTCCAGCTGTATTTTCTATTAATTTTGATATAGTATGAATATTGTCGTACTTAAAAATACCTGTCCTATTAATAGTTTTAGATTGTTCGTGGCTTATTTCTTCGATGTATTGTTGTTCTTCCGTTGGTATAAGGAGTTCAAATATTCGATAATCAAAAATTATTCGATGAATCTTGGTTTTACATTGAATAATCGGTACTATCCTGAATTCTGCTATTTGAACAAGCAAGACGTAATCTTTGGTGTTGCAGATCCACAGTAATATTCAATGACTGGTTCATTTACTTTAAGAATTGCAGTAATAGTATATTACGTGCCTAGGGAGAAAAAAACTTGGACTTGAACTCGCCGCAGGCTTGGGTGACAATTCACACGAGGTATGGGCTGTTCAATTTTTCTCCTGTGGTGCGTATACTATTTTTCTTCACACCAGCACCGAAAATGCACATACCTCTCTAGGCGCCCGGGAGGGAATGTGTTACTTTCAGTGCACATTATAAAAGAATTATTTAAACACAAAGCGGATTTTTATCTTATATAAAAAATAAGATGGTTGTACTTTTCAAAATTATTCTTTTAATGCTTATTTGCCGTCCCGTTGTCTTATAGTCTACGATGTGTATAGAGTAAATCATATGCAGACTTACTAAAAACAACTTATTGATTACTTAATGTTGGAGAAGCTGGTGGATTGTGACGGAAGAAGTAAAGGGGGTTAGTCCTTTTGTAGTTTTGATGAGATTTTTATTGAGTGCACAAAATAATTAGATGAGTCGTTGCGGAGATGTTGCTTCTAGCTCGGACGAAACTCGAATGATGTAGAAGCAGAGAGTAGCGACAGCGCCATCATGTCGCGAGAGCATGAGGCGGACGTATTGCGAACTAGGCGCGAGCAGTGTTATACTTCTGACACTCCCTCCCTGCGAGTGACTCTGATCATTTTATTCACTCTGAATTATGTTCGTCTTGGTTTGACATATCTGAAAGAAAGAGAAATTCTTTTACATCTGATTCAAAATTATATTATGAATACTGTGCTTATTTTAAATTAAGAATTTTGTCTCTGAAGTATTTATGTTTTTCTAAAGATAGAGGTTTTGTCATTATGTCTGCTATATTTTCTGATGTAGAAATCCATTTTACTTTGAATTTTCCTTCTGATACACATTTTTTAATATAATCTCCATGTGTGTCTGCCATGTGAGCTTTACTGCCTGATTTTTCTCTTTCCTCTAAATTCTTTTGAATATTTTCAAGATCGTCATCAAAGTTTTTCAATTTGTGATTTCCTTCCATCTGAGTGCAATCTCCTGCTGACTTGTTGTCACACCAAATAGTGATAGGGTACATTGTTTTCCCAATGATGCTTCTGATTGCTTTGTCTAGTGAAATTAAATCTTGGCAACAGTTACTCATTGCTAAATACTCTGACTGGCAAGTTGACAATGATATATGTGTTTGCTTGTAACTTCGCCACATAATTGGATCACCAAATAGTAATATTACATATCCTCCAGTGGAAGATGAATCGTACCAATCTCTGAAGCTGGCGTCTGACATAGCTTCCAATTCTTCTTTTTCTGCTTTGAACGTCAGTTCAACATCTGAGGTATCTCTGAGATATCTGAAAACACGTTTTACGTTTTTCCAGTCATTTTCAGTGGGGTTCAGTTGTCTCCTTGACAGATAATTTACTGAAAATGAGATGTCGGGTCTGGTTGCTCCAGCTAGATAGAGTAAACTACCTATTGCTTCTCTATAGGGAGCTGGTGTTATTTGATTTTCTTCATCGATTTGTTTTTCTTCTGAATCTCTGATTTCTCTGTTTCGTACTTGTCTTGTCACCATGGGTGTCTTCTGAGGTTTGCACTCTTGCATGTTGAAGCGTTCTAAGCATTTTTCAATGTAATCTGATTGTGACAATTTCAGTGTCTTTTCCTCCATGTTTCGAGCAATTTCCATACCTAGAAAAACTTTTGGTTCTCCCAAATCTTTCATCTGAAATGTGGCATTAAGTTTATACTTTATTTCGTCTAGTTTCCTCTGATTATTACCTGCTAGTAAAATATCGTCTACGTATAATACCAGCACAACCATCTGATTTTGTTTTCTCCACGTGAATAAACATGGTTCATTTATGTCATTTTCTAGACCAAATTCTAATGCAACTTCTGAAAAGCGTGCGTTCTATTTCTTGGGACTGATTCTCAGTCCGTACATAGATTTTTATAATGCGACGTTGCAAACGTCGCAGCCGCGTCGATACGAGGAATCTCGTTCGATGCGGCCAAGCCTTGAGTGCGCGGAATAAACAAGCGAGTCCACGTGTTGTTGTCGGCGCCGGCCTGTCCTCAAATTTGGGGAACGAGCTAGCTAACCGTCATCGTCGGCGCGAGAGCGAGCCTCGTCGGCGCGGGCGCTGATAGGTCCTCCGCATGTCGAGAGCCAATCAGCGGGCGCCGATGCGCGGCTCGCTATCCGCGCGGACTGGCAGCCAATCGGAAGCCAGCAAGAAGCGCGGGCCCGACGAGCACGAGAGGAGTGAGCGCGAGAACGAGCGGGGAATCTGAGAGTTCTCTCCCGACTGTCGACGGAGCACGTCGACGTTTGTGAGAGTTTCGTGCGTTCTCCTCTGCTTGTCGACCGAGGTCGACGACTAGAGGAGATTGGGAGAGTCTTCCAAGAGTGTGCGAGAGTGCGCGAGTGTGTTTCAGGTGCAGCGCGTTGGCACTAGGAAGTGCCAACGCCCGGACGAGCCAGCGACCATCCCGACGAGAGGAAGGAAGCCAGCCAGTCCGCCACCATCATCCAGAGGACCAAAGCAGCCAGCAACATCGGCGTGGGAGAGCCGAAGCCGCCAGCCGCCACCAGGTCCGGGAGGAGTCCAGGAGGCACCGACGGGAGCACCGACGGACGTCCACCGGAAGCCTCGAGAGAAGTGAGCGAGTAAGCGAGAGAGAGAGAGAGAGAGAGCCGTAAGTGAGCCGAGAGAGAGAGAGAGAGAGAGAGCCGAGAGAAAGAGAGAGAGAGAATACGAGAGTGAGAAGAGTGTGGTGCGGGCACACTCGTGAACGAGGATACGCTGAGCGGGAGCGTACGGCTGCGTGTGTATGTGAGAGAGACAGAGAGCGAACACGAAAGACGAGTGTCGGTGTGCAGTACGGGAGCACACCTAGACGTCTTCTGCGCGAGGCGTCTAGCCAGCGCACGCGATAGAGAGAGCGAGAGAGAGAGAGAGAGAGAGAGCCGTCAACAGACTGGACCTGGGCCTGAGGCCTGCCGTCTGCTGCACGAGTGCGACTCGTGTGTGAGCGCGCCAACATAAGCCCTGTGTGGCTAAAGTTGCTCTGACTACTGATAGTCTTGAAACGGGTGCGTACGTTTCTTTCAGTTCGTACTCGTTTCTGTCCTTGAATCCTCTGATGACTAGTCTACCTTTGTATATAGTCTGACCATCATCTGAAGTTTTCCTTTTAAATACCCATTTGGAATCGATTGTATGAACCTTCTGACCATTTCCGTTTAGTGAGGGTCTGTCGACGAAAGTCCAGACATTGTTATCTTCCATTGACTTTAGTTCTTGTTTTATGGCTTCAGTCCATCTGAGTTTATCAGCTGATTCCATGGCTTCTTTATAACTTGTTGGATCTCTGAATATTCTTGCAATAGACGCATATATTAATTCATCATTATCTGTTTGATTTTCTCTGGTTTCTTTGGGTTTCTTTAGTGTAATTAGCTTCTGATTTGTGTTTTCCGATACATGGTCTACTGTAGCTTCTCTGAGGTGTGTCCAGGTTCTTCTGTTGGTTTTGGCTTTTCTTTCTAGGCGTGGTCGTTTTTTAGGTTCTGGTTTGTTCATGGTCGTTTTATCAAAAATTTTATTATTTGATTCATTATCATCTGGTTTTCTTTTCTCAACTCTTCTTGGGCTCTGAGGTTTGTCTTTTTCCAAGATGTTGCCTTTGTTAGTCACTGGTTCATCTGATTTTTCATTTATTTCTAAGATTTCACTGATCTCTAAGTTTTCTTGTAAGTCAGGCTTATGTACATCTTTGTATACCAGTTTTTCGTTAAATCTGACATGTCTGGAAGTCAGAAATCGTTTTGACTTCGGGTGCCATAAAACATACCCTGTTTGTGAGTATCCTGCCATAATTGCTGTAATTGCATTCTCTGAAAATTTACTCTCTGAAATAGGTATTTTAACATAAGCTAAGCAACCAAAACGTCTGATTTTAACGATATGAGTATTTGCTTTTGGTGATATTCTTTTTAAGGGTATTTCTGAATTAATCCCTTTGTGTGGTGTTCTGTTGTAGACATGTATTGCAACCTCAAGTGCAAGAATCCATATGCTTTTCGGTAAACCGGAGTCTAACACGAGGGCTCTGATTTTCCATTGTAATGTCTTATTGAATCTCTCTGAAGTACCATTATGTTGTGGAGTATACGGAGGTGCAAATTCAGCTTCTATTTTTTCTCGTTTCATGACTTCTGAAAATAGTGACTAAAAACTTTTCAAGACAGTCTCCAGCTTCATTCTTATGTTTGACTGAGTACGCCTTTGCGAATCTAGTGTATTCGTCTATGAATACCACAATGAATTTATTATCTCCTGGATATGAGACTGGTTTTATTGGTTCCATCGTATCAGTGTGAATTCTCTGTAGTGGTCTGGTAGCTTTAGTTCTTAGTTCCGAGAAAGGAAGATTTTCCATTTTTGCTAGTATACACACTTGACAGTCAAGAGTTGTTTTATCGAATTTTATCTTTCTGAGTTGCTCTTCTGATTTTTGTAGTACTATTAGGTACTGTAATGAAGCATGGCCGAGTTTAATATGCCAGAACATCCCTTCGCTCAATTTCTTTTCAAGTCTCTCTGATTTATTTGTTGTGTTGTTCTTTAGAGATTCTATAATTTCATCTGAGATTTCGTCTGATATATTTTCTAAGTTTAGAATCTTCCTGTTTAGAACACTTTCATCCATGTTCGTATCTTGTATTTCATTTGAATTCAAGTTTTGTTCGTTAGTTATTTCTTGCTCTTTCTCCCTCCCAATCTCAGCAGGACTTGTCTGAATGTTTTCTGATTCGACATTTTCTTCTGAATTATCATCATTTTCAAAGTTCATGATGTCTGCCTGAGATTGTTGCAGAAATTCATCAACGGAGACTATATTTGCCATACAGGAGTATGTATTGTATTTAATGTTGTGATCGTCTGATACTCTCTGATTTTCGACTTCAAATGAAATAATCCAGTTTGGTTTTTCGTAAATTTCTGTCAGGTACTCTGATCCTGACTTTTTATCGAAAATTTTGAGTATTTTGTCATCTAAATATATACTCAAACCTGCGTCTGCAAAGCGTCTAAGAGATATTAAATTGTCTGAAATATCTTGTGCAGCTATTATGTTTGTTAATAAAATTTTGTTATTTTCGTCTGATGTAGGTTTCAAGTATAGATCGCCTTTTCCATCTATAATAATATTGGCTGATTTATTCTTGTTCGCACTTCTGATTATCTCTCCTGAACTCTTTTGAAATTACTTAGAAACAGGCTTTTATTTATAATGTGTTTCGTCACCCCGGAATCCGCAATAAAAACTAATTTTGATGAATCATCTCTGATATTAGATTTATTGTATTTACCTGCTAGCCTTGCTTTGTTGATTTCTGCTTGTTTTTGTGTTCGGCCTGGAGTTTGGATCGTTACTTGCTTTTTAAAATTTACCCGTTTGTTATTACCTCTGAATTTACCTCTGACATTATTATATCCGCCTCTACCTCTACCCCTATTACCTCTGAAGTTATTGTTTGTGTATGTGTTTTGTGTATTGTTAGAGTAATCTGATGGTTTTGCATACCCGTCTTTAGGATTATCCTTGTTTGGACAAGTGTCTCCCTTGTGGTTTGCTACAGCCTGACAATAAAAACAGTACCACAGTCTGTATTCTGCTAAGGGGCAATCTGCAGCCTTGTATCCTATTTTATTGTATCTGAAGCACTTAGTCGTCTGATTGAAGGTTTGAGTCACTAAGTTTGCTTTAACATCTGAAGGTTTTCCGTCTGAAGTTTTATTTTGTGCTTCTATCTGCAACAAATACGTTATCATATTATCCAAGCTCATTTCAGTTCCAGTTGACTGAAGTCTCGTTATATTAGCTGGACCAAGTTCAGCATATGCGTAACTAGCTGCTTGAAAAAAAAGCAGATCTTTTCTCTGCTTCTAATAGAGGGGCATCAGTATTGCAAAATTCAAATTCGTTAACATTAGTTTCGAAACGATCACAAAAATCATTAACTGATTCTTTCTTTGACATTTTCAAACTATATAATTTACTTCTCATGGCAGAATCTGTTACATTTGTTTCTGCTCTTCTGAAATCTCTGATTTTATTTAATATTTATTTTGGGTCGTCAATCTCTAATATTCTCTTGTGATAGTATCTATCTACATGATTTATGATAATGTCTCTGACTGTGGAAGTTTTCTTTTCTAATTCTGATTTGTCGAATAGACTGATTAAGGTTTCATTATCTTCCAAAATAAATAATAAGTCATTTGTTTTTAAATCTGATTTTAAATAATCCAACCACTCGTTCAGAGGCATTTTTCGTGTAAGCATGTAGTTGCGTTTGATGTGTTTGTGTTTCTTAAGGAAGTGTTGTTAGTACTCTGATTTATGTCTCTGACGGGAGAGTTTGCGAGGGGATTTGTTACCTTCTGATTTTGTAATTCTTTAATAAGATTCGTCATCTCCATAGCTACTCTGTTGCTTTCCACCATGGACTTCTGAAGACTTATGATGGCGTTGGCTTGCTTTTCTAGGACCTCTGACTGATTGTTCATAGCTGCCTTCAAGACTTTGATGCTATTTTCCACCATCTCCAATCCTCTGCCATACGGAGCAGGGTGATTTAGAGTAACATACTCTATTCCCTCTCTTCCTGAAGTTATAAACAAATATTCTGATTAAACATTCAACTTCTGATTTCTTACTTCTGAATTTACTTATTAATTTATATAAAAATAAGTGTTTTTATAGGCCTATCGTCTGTCTCTGATTTATTTGTTTATATTCTAATAGAAACACTTTTACCTTGTGAGGTTGGTTGAATTTCCTCGTCTGAACTGTCTGACATCCTGACACTTCTGGTACTTCTGAATTTTATTTCACCCTATAATGTTGAATGTTTCTTTTAGTTTTAATTCTTGCTTAGTCTGACCGCACCGCAAGTTAGATTAGCCTGAGAGAAATGTTTTGTTCCGCCGAACAACACACACGTGCTCCCTCCCAACCTGAGCAAACGAACGTATATGCTGTTGCGGTGAAACTGCAAACAGCAGTTTGTTAAATTTGTAGTTTTATTCTTTATAGAAAGGCTCGACTTTACTGCACTGCCGTATTATCGAGGATTCTATTTAATTCGTGTTTCTTTTATTTTAAAATTCTCAACTGATTGATTTTTAATTTTAAGTCCAAGGAAAAAATACTCTGATAGAAAGCAACGATCACGAGAGAAAAAAATGTTCTGTTTGCAAGTACTTAAACATACGGTATTATTCCATAAATATATGAGAAAAATATTCTGGAAACAACAAACGTTCGCTTGATTCATGTTTCCGAGAGAAAAACTGAGAGATCGAAACGTAAACAAGCCGGGCGCATGGCTCTCCGCGCAGCGCGACGCTGCACGCTGGTCTCCGATTCCGAGAATCGGCCCGCGCGAGCTCGCGTCGGTGTGCGTTCGCGCGGTTACTACGCGCGCTATAGCACTTCTGTGTTTTGTTTTCTCTCCATTACTCTCTGAATGATAATGGAAACAAAACTTGATTTTTTCTGACTATAAATCTCTCTTTCTAATGTTTTTCTCTATTCTGACAATGAGCTAATTAGACACCGCACTGTCTATCCTATTTTTCGCAACTCTGAATACGGCACGGTTAAACAAAAAGCACTCCCGAGACCGAGCAAATGAGATATTTAATAATTAGATCATCTGATTAGCTTTTCACATCTAATTTCTATTTTCCTTTGTTCGGAAAAAAACGTTACCTCTGAAATCGTAGTGATCAGTTCCTCTGACCCGAAAAAATCCGTCAAGCCTGCTGGCCCACAACCTGTTGGAGAAGTTGGTGGATTGTGACGGAAGAAGTAAAGGGGGTTAGTCCTTTTGTAGTTTTGATGAGGTTTTTATTGAGTACACAAAATAATGAGATGAGTCGTTGCGGAGATGTTGCTTCTAGCTCGGACGAAACTCGAATGATGTAGAAGCAGAGAGTAGCGACAGCGCAGTGTTATACTTCTGACACTGAAACATTCTTCGATCAATACCCACATAGATATGAAAATTTATCGCCTTTTCAATCGAAACAGATCTTAAAGCAAAATTATCAATGTAAAATAGTACATTCCTATACGAGTGACTTAAATGGTTCTTTTTTACACGGTGTAGTTAGTGTACGAGCGTAGCGAGTGTGATAAACACGGTTCAAAAAAGGACTACTTCAGCCACAGATAGGCGTGACTTGAAAGCGGATTTTAGCCACACTGTACTATAAATAATATTAAGATTCTAAAACTGCTTACAATTTTTTCAAACTATTAAATTTAGCTTTAAGATTTTTTCTTTGCAACAAACATGGTATCGTCGCTCCCTACGAAGAGTAGCACTGTTCAAATTTCCCGTCATAAGTAGCACAACGCATTTGACGTACGCTAGACTAGCACAACTCAAAATTTCCCGCGAAGACTAGCACAACTCGCGCATTTGCCGCGAAAACTATCACAACTCAAACTTTAAACAACGAATTTCTATACAAATTTCCCGATTTTTGCGAAAATGTCCCAAATAAACATTTTTAAACATTCACAATTCACAACTTTTTACCGAATTTAAAATTGTTTTCATAAATACAATAATTGTTTACAATCTTTTTTTAAAATTGTTCACTTTTTTAGAAATTTTCGAAACTTTTTAAAACTTTGAGTTTTGTCTGTCTTTGTCCAAGGTTTTCATGAACTTATACTCTAAACCTAAAGTTGAATATCGGGAAGTGAAAAGATTAAAACCTACATTTTAAACTTTATAAGTATTTAAAAGTAAATGGTATCCTCACAGATAATTGATTGATTTTAATCTTCATCCAAATCAAGTCTACAGATTTATACTTGATTGTAATGCTATCATTTTGAGGATATCAATTACTTTTTTATTCATAAAGTTTAAAATGTAGACTTTAATCTTTTCATTTCCAGATTTTTAACTTTAGGTTTAGAGTGTAACTAACCCAATAATCCAATAAAAACGTAAAATACTCACATTTTAAGTAACATAAGTCGCGAGTTGTGCTAGTCTTTGCGGGAAATGCGTAAGTTGTGCTACTCTTAGCGGCATTTCTGAACTGTGCTACTCTTCGCGGCAAATCGTGAGTTGTGCTAGTTTTTGTTTGGAAATTTGAACTGTGCTAGTCTTCTTACAGAGCGTGGTATATTTAAAGATTTTTGCGACAACATCCTGATAGTAAAGCTCCTTAGATTACAATAAAAAAATATTGTAATTTTAATTAATATTATCTAACAGATTCACACTTTAAAAGTAATAATGCCAGTGTTTCATCGATAGACTATAAGACAACGGGCCGGCAAGTAAGCATTAGAAGAATAATTTTAAAAAGTACAACTATCTTATTTTTTATATAAGATGAAAATCCGCTTTGAGTTAAAATAATTCTTATCGATACTTGATTTTTTATATTTATGATTTTGCTCATTTTTTTTGCACAAGATGATTTGGATTAGTTTTAGCACGTTCAGATTAGATGTGAGAGAATCATGAAACACAAAGTAGATTTTCACCTTGAAGTTATAGTGAGATTGATTCTTCTTGTAGTAAGTAATAATTTTTGCCAGTGTGTTGATTTTTAACACTTGACATTTTAAAAACTGATTTCACTACATTCATTAGCGTATATTAATAAAAATACAGAAAAACTTTTGTAAGCTATAAACATTAGACAATTTCTTTATGGATTGCATAACTTTTTAGAGGAGAAATCATAATCATAATACTCAAAAACAGAATGGTGAGGATAGGTACAAAACTTATAGTTGCCAACATTTTACCTTGTAAAAGGTATTATTTTATACTGATTTTATAAGCTTTAATGAGTTTTAAATAAACATTCAATTTGAATTACAGCATAACATTAAGTTAAGAGTTTAGGTTTGATTTTTGCAAAATCTACTACACCAGCACTAAAATGGTTTAGATAATACTTTATGCACTTTGTCTTCAACAAGTTTTAACAACTTTTTTCGTAATAAGAGCAGTAGTTTTTGAGTTAATGTTGAAAAACCACATTTTGACCATTATTATTGTTAATAATAAACAAAAAAAGTATTTGACAGCTGCAAAACCAAATTATTTGTAATAAGCTGCTCGATTACAATAATATCCAGTTGAAAAATTTTAGGGGCATGATGTTAGGAGTTACATCTTTGCAAAAATTGTTTCTACGCGAAAATACGTCAAATGATAATTTATGCATTTTAATATTTCAAGCAACTTTAAATTATGATGATTTTTTTGTAGGTGCAGTAGTTTTTGAGATATTTTTAAAAATCCATGAATTCGCCGTTATTATTGTTAATAACAAACGGAGAAAGTATTTGCTAGGAGGAAAACCAAGTTATTTTCAATAAGCGCTATAAATAGAACCAAATCAAGTTGAAGAATCCAGAAGACATTTAAAAAAACACAGAAAGGTAGCTGGCGTCTAAATTAGTATATAAGTAAGACTTTTTTATCTATATCTGCTGAATTCTGACTGGAATATTGACTGTTCTGCTGCTTGATCAGCTCAGCTGGGCATAAATGATTATCTTCGTGGAATATATATAATTCGGAAGTACAGACGGTTTCCTGCCAGTGTCGGCTACTAAGCATCGGCTCCGAAAATTTCATGTAACTGCATAGCATATGCATTTTCGACCCTTGCAGAGATTAAGAAACGGCTGCAAGCCGTGAAATGAGAAAAAAACTTACATTAGCTGATTAATTAACTTAACCTGATAATACATGGCGCGGCCGCTTTTTCATTCAAAATTATGACCGTTGGGTGTACAGCAATCAACCTTCTTTACGTCTATAATACAACAGATGAGTAAACAGGACACATGATTCAAATTCTATTATATTTGTAATATCTATTAAGTAGCCTCTGTAATCATCAAAGAATCGTATGTATATCTATAGTTTTGACTGACTGAAAGAAAAAAAAACAAAATTGGAGGGACAAAAAATTAATTTGTTTCGCAAAATTAATTTTCAAACTTAATTATTTTACGTACGAGCAATTTTCTTAACAAAATAATATGGTAATTACAAAGATCTTATGAAAATCTTTGAAATTGTATATTCATACATAAACTTCAATAGGAGCTCGAATATAGTACATTACGCAACTAGTGCGAGGGGAACACGATTTACGCACGCGTGGCAGTTCGCGCCCGAGCGAAGCGAGCTGAACTACCACGAATGCGTAAGTCGTGTTTCTCTCGCACGAGTTGCGTATACTATTTTTCATAACAAGTGTCGCGGAGCTCGACATTATACTAAATTAGTATATTATACAAATTAACTTTATTTCATAATGCGAAATAGGCCATTCTCCTGTGAAAGCTTACTCATACAAAAAGTTCGTTGAATCACACATTGTCGCTATATACGAGTGTAATTATACTAAACTAAAATATATTTGCAAATTTATAAATGAATTATTTTTAATAGAAAATAATTACATCTTTTATCAAAAAATATTGAACTAAAACACTGTCGGTATTTTAGGTTCCGGACGCGATAAGGTGGCACGAGGTAAAGAAGCAAAGACAGAGTATTAAGTAATATAGCGTAGCGTAACTTTATTATTAAAGTAAACTTAAAAAGAGCGGGACAAGAGCCGAAGGCGTGCGTGCAGCTCGACTATCTCGTAGAGAGTAAGGCGGCGAGCGGAGAGCGCCGCCGAGCTCAGCGCCGTATCACGTGGTTTTGGCGGCGAGCGCTTCTAGAGTCGCTGCGACGCGAGGGATCTGCCGTCGGTGTCGGGGGAGATCGTACACATATTCCAACAAACACAAATATAGTGTATCGTACATTGTAGTTAATTATGATGATTATGTACATTAATTGTAACATTACAATTATTAAAATGAAAAGAAATATTTTTGTCGATGCTTTCAATAGTAAATGATTGTTCGCTTTTTTCATCACTGTTTTGTCTAGGTTTTTTCAACGGTGAACCACATGTAGCTTGCTGTGTTTCGGTTAATCTATAAAATTCATCCTCAGCGTATGGTTCATTATCATCATCTCGACCTTCTGAATCAAATCGGGTTCTTTTTAACGAAACGGTTACAGATTTTTTGGGTTGATCAACTGTAATTTCTGTTCCAGAAATAGATGCTACTTGATTGTCACATTGCGGTATATGGTTATTTACCACTACAACTTCAGTAGGTTTAGACGAGTTAGTTATTTTTTTATGAATTTGTTCCTTATGATTCATAGATTCATTAATGTAGCCCTCAGCTACTGTAGACGATTTCCAACCGCCATGTCTTTTTAAGTCGGTAAGATTACCTCCTCCATCGACTAACAAAGTTGCTGAAGTTCTTCGGAAACTATGACCAGTGTATAAGTGAGGATTTGGTAATTTTAACCAATCAGCTATTTGCTTTGGCATTTGACCTATTGCGTTGAGACCAATCGGCTGTCGTGTGCATTTTCCGTCTATATAATGTATGAAGAATCTTTTATGTTTATCGATTTCAGTTGGTCTAACAATAAGATTCATGCAATTTTTACATATTTGATAGAATTTTCTACGAACTGCAAAAGAACGAGGGACATTATTCTTCGTTACTGGAATTTTTATTAATAATCTTGTCGAATCATCTTCAATGTCATCGGTTGTTATATTAGTTAATTCTCCTCTTCGCAACGCACCGAGAATTCCAAAAATAAGAACAACCTACAACGAAATCAATTCTCGTAAATTGATGAAAAATGAAATACTATTTTAATTTTTTTATAAATAAATTACTTTTTTCAATAAATATGCTTCGCCCGGAGCATCATTACAAAATCTACTAACGTTTTCCGCAGTGAAAGTCTTGGATTTTTTTTTCGAATATTTAGCATTTTTTTCTTGATGTAAACTAAAAGTTGATGATATTGGCTTATATCAATATGATCAAAAGTTTGTACGGTAGTCTTCAACATTGAATAACGGTTCCATAGTGTCGGGGGAGAAAGTGTCATTGCCAATTCTTTGAAATAAGCTAAAAATATTTCTTTAACGAACATTGTGATTTTTTTTGTTGAACGCCAAGACTTAAAGTTGTTGTATGTTGCAACATATAGACGTTTTAATTTGTCCGGCAATAAATCTAAAGTTACTGCCCGAATGAAATGTAACGATTGAATATATTGAGCACCAATTACAATGCAGCGCGAAGTGAGAGAGAGAGACGAAGCTAAGCGATTATGCAGAGAGAGAGAGAGAGAGAGAGAGAGAGAGAGTAGCGTACGAATTGGTACTTACAAGGACGCTCGTGCAGGATCGCAAGGACGCCTCGCAGCTTCGGGTCGGCTGTCACGGATGTACAGTGGCGGGCGACAGCAAGCCGGGTCTCAGCGCAGCGGTGACAATGCCTCGGGGCTTAGCGTGAGTGGCGATGTGCGGATGGACGCATTTTAATTTTGTTTTTATTCTTACTTTGCCTTACGTTGTCGTTCATAGTTCTTATCTATTACATTAATTATTTAATGTGTCAATTACTATCGATTTCGTATTTAGGGTCTGTTTAATGATAATTTGATAGTATCCCGATGCCAAGTATAGTGTTATACTTTGTGCTTTCGAGAGCGTATTTTACTATACACTGCATTCTAGTGGGAAGGGTATCGATTGATTTGCCTATAATAATTAACCTCACTTGTTTTCAATGTATTAAAATGCGAAAGAAAGTGAGCATTTCACAACATTTTAAGGTGTATCCGTTCCCTTAAATACAAATTTTTTTTCTTCTGATTGTCACAGTACCATCTCAAAAATTTTTTAGTAGTGGGCATTCTGACGGCAGGTCTCACCTGGGAGATAAAAGATCAGCAACAGATAACTTGTCTGGCGAAGGCAAGTTACCGACCGAGTAGCACTAGTAACCAAATGTAAATAGTCTACCTAAGCACTGGTAGATTGTGTGCAAGCATATAACACAGGAGAGAGAAAGCGACACGGGTGTATAAGGAGCCCCGGAGCCAGCAGCAAGCATTAATGATCTGTCTCTGAACTAAGTAAGTGGCAAATAGTAGCTCTCGCTTCTTGCTCGGGTCTTCTCCATATCCAGTAGTCTATGAGCCCCAGGCAACGAAGATAGACCTTAATAGAAGCGCAAAATCCCATCCGAAAGTGAGGCACCCCGAGAGTTAGTAAGCACCCCGACCTCCGCGGCGCGTCAGTCTAGTTTCTTGCATTCTGACGGTAACAGAGTGGAGCTTAGTCGGTAACATATCGGTCATGCTTATCAACTTAGTTTTTATATGCAATCGGAGCATCGGAGGAGGGCGAGCGAAATCAAAGAATAAATATAAAACGAAAAACCTTAAAACGAGCTACTCCACGCGTCGCGATTTTTAA
Organism: Nasonia oneida; assembly: GCA_037356405.1. Taxonomy (NCBI): domain Eukaryota; kingdom Metazoa; phylum Arthropoda; class Insecta; order Hymenoptera; family Pteromalidae; genus Nasonia; species Nasonia oneida. Next base: position 77,123 of record JAZHPH010000130.1, on the reverse strand, counting down.
TAAGACGAGCTTAATTTAAAAAATACGTCGGGACATCAGACGAAGGCAAACGAAAGCGAGGAATAAATTTAAAACAATAACCCTCAAACCCAGCTACCCCACGCGTCGTGATTTTAAATGACAGAATATTTATTATTATCTAGGAGAATTATTATTAGGATCTAGACTATTAGGATCTAGTAGAAATAGGACGGGTGGGTGTCGATCGGAGGGGTGCATCTTGGGTGGGGTTGACACAAGACAGGACAGCGTGGAAGGCTTGCGTAGATGAGGCGATGAACTTTCGAGTTCCAAATGCCACTTAAAAGAAAAAAAAAGTCTGCCTTTCTCTTTTCACTCTCGTCTATGCGGCTAAGATAGTCCGTTACTGCGTTTTGTTTCCCAGAAATATATGTTGGATTTAAATTAAAGTCCTGGATCGCGAGGTTCCATCTCTTCAATAGCTGGTTGTTGAACTTGCAAGTTCTTAGGAATGTTAGAGCCTCGCGATCCGTACAGATTCTAATTTCGATTGCCCCCCTCAAGTATATATCGAGCTTGTTAAGCGACCACACAAGGACGAGCATTTTTTTCTATAGTAAAATATGAGCATTCGCTACCGTTGAGTGTTCTGCTCACAAAACATACTACTTCTTCCTCTCTCGCATCGTTTAATATTGAGAGAGGACCGCGGCGAGCGCAAAGTCTCATGCATCTGTCGTCAGTATATACGGCTTTTTTGGATCTGCATATTTTAATATTATGTTATCATCAAAAAGCGTTTTTATTTTCGAACGCTTCTTGATGTTCAGTTGTCTAATGGAATAATACATTTTTTCTCATTAGATTTAATAATGGTATTTGACATTCAGCAAAGTGTTTTGTGAATTTTGAATAACAATTTATGAATCCAATAAAGCTTTGTAGCTGTTTTAAATTTGTCAGTCTTTTGAAATTACGAATTATACGTATTTTCTCCAGATGCGGTCGTATTCCTTTGGCGAAAATATAATGCCCGAAAAATTCTATCTCTTCACAGAAAAATTTAGATTTTTCGAAATTTAATCCTAAATTGTGTTCGATTAACCTTTCATATAATTTATCGAGATGTTTGATGTGTTCTTCGAACGTACGCGATTTAATCATTAGAACGTCTATAAATAATACCAGAAGTTTGTTGAAATCCTACGTGGCTTCTGCGAGCCCTCGAATTGACGCAGATCCGCTTGTTTTAATACCAAACAGTACAACGTTAAATTCATAAACATGACTATCGACTTTAAACGCGGTGTATTTCCGAGAATTTTCCGCTAGCCTGATCTGTCAATAACTAGCTGTGAAATCTGTTACACTTGTTATTGGCCTATCAGCGCATTGTTATAGTATCTCGTCGATACCGGGAGATCCCTCGTAATTATTTTAGAGAACCATGTTTAATTTTTTTACGTTTAGGCACGGCCTTACCGATCCATCGCATTTTCTTACGATCTGTATCGGTTTTATGTATAAGCTGTTCCAGCGTCTTATGATATTTAATTTTATCATCCCGTCAAAATCATTTAATGCGTCTTGTCTGTCAGCGATGGCAAACCAAGGTGTATTGTCTGTGATTATCAATTCATGGTCGTATGTCGTTAAAAGACCAGGCTTCTTTTCAAATACTTGTATTTTTAATAATTAGAATTTTTAATATTTTTCGCTGTGCCTCATTAAGGTTTTCACAAGAATTTATTTTCCCATCGTTATCATAATCGGCAAGTATTTCGAGAAATTTATTAACCGTCCGCCATATATCTCGGTCGAAGACCTCCGCGATCTTTTTCAGGCGCTCGTGTTCTTCTAGATTTAGCTCTAGCTCGCGGGCTAGACCGAATCTTCATGCATGTAGCAATATCCGTCGTAGATTCCAAATAGCCATTGTTATTTTTGATCAATTTTCCAAGTTCTGTAGACTCTCCTGCACGTGCCTCGATAATTTTCTGCATCTGCGTACATCGTTCCGTCTGAGAAGCTTTAGTTTCAATCAATTTGCGTATATCATTAAAATCTGATTGTAGTTTTCTGTGTTGGTCAGAGAGGGCGTCGCACAGTGGGGCAGAAAATCAATAAAGTGATCAAGGGCTATCTTCACTCGAAGAAATGCTTGAAAAAAAATTCAAGGGTAGGGAAATCTTCGTCAGAATGCCTAGTTTCCGAATCCGTTTCCCCCGAAACCCGCGAACGTCTATATTTTTTGTCCCACCTCAAAACCTAATCTCATTTTTAGAATGTCCTTTTTCGATTTTACCGATAATAAGATAGATCGTTGTATTTTACATTTTTAACCATAATAAATGAGATGTGGGCACAGTATTTACTAGCGTGCACTTATATACTATATATAACAAAAATATATATGTATGTATATATAGGTCGTTCATGGTCAAATCAAAGATCAAAAATTTGTTGCTTCTTCAACCTACGGTAAATATGTTCCAGAAACAGTTTCCACTGCACCTGAATTTTTTCAGATTTTTAAATTACTTTTTACCAAAATGGTAGGGAGCCAAAGATGTCAATTTTGGCAATAATTGTGTTTTCAGCACTAATTAATTAATTCATAGCTCTTCAGGGAAGCATTTTTTACTATAAACATAAATATACTTTTTTTGGAAAATTTTCTGAATTTTTTAATAAAAGTACCCTTAAAGCCATATATATCTATATCTATCTATCTATATATATATATATATATATATATATATATATATATATATATATGTGTGTGTGTGTGTGTGTGTGTGTGTGTGTGTGTGTGTGTGTGTGTTGAGGATACCTTATTTTCATTTTAAACCTTAAAATATCAAAACCTAAATGTTTGATCTGGACTTCGACAACCTCAATACAGTATCCGGATAGTTTTAGTTAAAAATGCATCTCTTATGAGCTACAACTCATTGAAAATAGGTACAAAAAAATGCGAAAATTGCTTGAAACCTAAACTTGAACCAGCCAGAACCCGAAGCCAAATGAAGGGATCGCGCTAAAATTTTTTTGGAAGTTAGGTACAATATATAGAACATGTATATACAGTTTAGGCAAAAATAAAAATTTTAATATCTTCGATTTTACAGAGAACCACCCTTATATATATATATATATATATATATCAAACATTGTTTACTTTCTTAATATTTCAGAGTTTAAACACTTTGAATAAGTAAAAATTTTTTCGTAATTAAACTTTTCCGACGTTTTAAGATTTATACACTATTGAATAATCTTATGTTATATGCTCTTAACATTTTACGTAAGGACTTACTCAAGACCTTCAAGCAGATATTGCTTAAGATTATATCCATGATTTTATCAATTATTTTGAATCACAAACTGACATAAGATCTTACATAAGATCTTGAGTAAAATATTGAAAAAAAACTTTTTTTCTGCGATGGTAACCAGATCTTTCATAGGATCTTGTGTGAATTGTTTTATAAATTCGCTGTGGAAGATAAATGTTCCTATATATGATCTTAGGCTAGATCTAATGCAATATATGATATATTATTGGTTAGGAAATTATTAATGAATAAAGGACATTTCAAAATTGTACAAGTATAACATCCATATAATAAAATAAAGTTTTAAATTTTAACTACAATCATTAACGAAAATAATATGGTACATGATGTTCTGTAGGCAACAGTAACCTATATTGTATCTTTTGAATTCTTAGGATCTATTTTTTATCTACCTTCTGGTCAACTTTCGGATTCATCTTCTGTTTCATATTCTGACTCATCTTCTGATTCATATCTTAATTCATCTTCTGATTCATGAGAATCAGAATCCATATCTTGAGTATGTAATGGTATAATAATTAAATTTTCCATATCTTCAGATAAGCATTTGTGTTTTTTATGAGATGTTGGCCTTGACAACGTTATAAAACGATCTGAATTAATGAGTAACCTTTTGAACATGTCTGTGTTTGTATTTACCCTAATGCAAAAGAAACAATAAAAATTTACTTTAATACTTTTCTAAAAAAGCTGAGAATACTTAAAATTATATATGATTTGAATTATACACCGAGAAGTTTTCCTTGAAAATCTATCTCTGAACCGTTTTGCAAGTTTGTGGTTGCTTTCTTGTGCCTCCTCTGCATCATTCCAATTGGTAACGCAAAGATGTCAATAATCGCATGTCCGTGAATCAAAATAACATGCATCGAAGGTGGCATATTATACCAGTTGTATTTATTTATATACAATTTTGCTGTTTGAAAACAATATTCTTTGAAGGCAGCTGTATTAATTCTATTACTACTTGATATAGTGCCTAAAATGGTTTGAAACTTTTTCAATAAGACAATGTCAAATTCTAAAAGAGTTTTAATATATGTTTTTAAATTATTTGATTTTGCAACTATTACATTAACTCTTTTAGTTACTGTTTCTATCTTGACAGATTTTTCGTCTTAATATTTACTCAAAATTAATGTTTGGATTATAGAGATACCAAATAATCACATTCATGTACTTACACGCCACTTTTTAATGTCTCAGCGGTATGATATATGCAGTACCAATTCCATAAATCGGATTCGATCATACAACACAGAAAATCCGTAGTTTAATGCGTTATCATTAATTTTTCTTTGTACTACATTTTCCAAACCATTCAGTTCTGATATAGTAGCACTACAGACAAAACATCTTTGACTTGACGATCTATTCAGTGCATTGCAAATCTAAAATTATTATTATATTTTTATATAGATATTTAAATTATTTTCGATAAAATATATTTAGATGAAAATGAAGTTGATTTTGTAAAGTTTACAACCCAGTATGTTTAAACTAATTGGGTAGAATAACGTGGATTATCTACCTATCCATGCTGGTAAATATTGATTCTACTTTAATTTAACATGGATATCTGCATAGGCTATTCACTTAAATTTTCAAATAATATTATCATATTAATCAATTGTCTCGCCAAGTTATAGACTTGTTATAATTAAATATTCTCAGAAATTAATGCAAAGAATTCATGTAGATTAATTTAGTCAGATAATTCATGCAAATATCCACGTTGAATCAATGTGAATAAACATGGATATCTATGTGGATAATCGACTCGTTATTTTCGGCATAAAAATAGCGTATGACGAAATGTTTGCTTAATCAATTTACCCTAACAATTGTCCTAAGTAATTAAGAAAATTATTTGCCGTGTACACACCTTGCCATCTATCATCGTAAGCTTTAAATCGTAGGATATTGAGCATCCTGTAGTTTCAAAGTTTTTTAGCTCTGAAATTTGCTTTTTCATATCTTCTTCTTCTTGGATACATAAAACATCCGTTTCTTTTTCGAACATAATTTTGATTGGTCGACAAAACTTTGGTGAAGATGAACTTTTATTTTCCCAATATACTAAGTTACTTTCCATATCATATAATTTTAGATGCACGAATGATGAACAAAAAATACTATTGAATTTTGCATCTTTGTCTTCAGCCTTTTGCTTATAAACGTTAGCGTTTGTCCCGTCAAAACCATATTTACCAAGAAATACTAATTTTTTTGTAGCCGTTCGATCAAATTTGAGATTTAAATAATTTAATAATCGTTTCAGTGAATGACTTAGTAAGTTTTTAGATAAACTTCACATTTTGTTTCCGTAACTATTAAATCATTCGGATAAGACTCATTTTTAGCTTCTCTAACCTAAATAAAACAATTATGGTCATTTTGGAATGAAAATTATATTTGAATTTATTTTTGTTCCCTAGGTGAAAATATATTTACCTAAAAAATCTAATGAAAGCTAATAAATTTTATTAACAATTATGTGAATAATATTATTTTCACCAGGGTCTCCCAAAGAAAGATCTTAAAATCAATATTTTTTTATGTAAAAAAAATAGTTTGACCAAAACTGAACGAATCTGTTTCTCTTAAAAATTTTGTAAAGTGCGCGCATTATTGATATTTAAAAATATCAAAAAAGATCACTCGATTGCAAAGTAACAAATAAATAATCAAGTTTAATTTGATATTTATTAAAAACCACTATCTAAAATTAATAAAATTGTAATCTTGTAATTTGATTTATCAGAGCCTGCAGATTTTTCAGACAGCATAGGAACTACAACTATTTATTTAAAAATCTTACCTTGTTATAAGGTGGCAAAAAATCGTGACCATATTCTAGTGCAACATCTCTTATTGTTTGATAAACTTGTTTAGATAAATTAGTATCGATCATTAATGACAAAGCTCTTTCAGGAGGCAATTGCGTACCAGATCTTTTCTGATACGCGTTTTCAATATTTATTGCATAATAAGGATCAACTATCTTAGAAATCAATCTGACACCAGGCGAATTATTGTCAAACTTTAATTTTTTTTTTCGCTGCTTCATAAACTTCTTCAGCGCTTAACTGACCACACAAAGCTGCAGTTCGTCATCTTTTTGTTGCTTCTGATGCCTTATTAAATAAAACTTTATATTTTTGTTCAGTCGTTTGTATACCTTCAAAAAATATATAGAAATAAAATATTTTACAATATTATAACATCATAATGTTTAGCCTTCAAATATAAAACTACTTTTAGATAAATTAATAAAAACAAAAATCAAGTTAACCATAAAAAATGTCAGTTTTTTAAATAACCATAATATACTGATGAATATATCTTACCTGCTTTAGTAGCATTTTTCTCAATTTGCACTAAATTAAATTCGACATTTTGTTTAAGCCATTCAGCATATTTATTTTCGAAAACACTATAATTTCTTTTATTTTTTGGGAGAGTAGATAATCTACGCTTAACATTGTTGAAGAAATTTTTCCATAATATTAAAGAGACTTCAGTCTTTTCGGTAACACTTAATTCTAAACTATTACTTAAGTAAGACACAACTACATCAGCTTGTTTTGCAAAATCTAATGTATAATTATCTTTTAAAATTAAAAAAATTTCTTGGCGTTTTATATTACATGAACGCATTTTCAAAATACTGTTTGTGATCGCAAACAATCGTTCTTAACCAAGAATGAATTTGAAATGAGTTTTCATCAGGCAAAACTAAACTACGAGGATTGATTTAAAAACATAAAACTATGTACTTTTGACTTTTACCGCGCATTAATAAATAACATCCAGGAATATCCTACTCTAAGCTAAATGAAATACTTTCTGCGAAAAATAATAAAATAATTTAATAACGGTAGTTCTAAACGAAGCTATAAACGATTATTAATGAAAGCCCAGTTACAAAAATATCATAACTTGTATTAATATTGTCAAGTTTTGATAAATCAAATAATATAATAAGTTTTATATTACATTATACAATATTTTTATTACATAATGTTATGCGCACAATGATTTTTTTTTAAATCAGAATAAATTTGAAATGAGTTTTCATCAGACAAAATTAAACTACAAGGACTAATTTATAAAAAAAAATGTGTACTTTCCCTGGCGGAAAAAGTCACTGTTTTTTTCTGTTTTTTTCTGTTTTTTTTTCTATTATTATCTGTTGCTTATTGTTTATTTTTGTATAAAGTTGTCATTATCTATCCGGATTTGGAAAATTGGAACAAAAATAAACAGGGAAAAAGAGAAAAAATCAAATAAAAACCAATTACAACAGAGAAAAACAGAAAAAAACATAAAAAAACAGTAATAATCAATAAAAAGACAAAAACAACATATAGGTTAAACAAACTGAGATTTTCGGACTGACCGCCAGGTGGCGACCGGCTTTTCTCACCCGCAAGCGCTAAGAATTTACGATGGTTGGTATATAAGACAGTTCAAGTTACTACTAATTATATTTGTAATTGAACGGTCTTATATACTAAACATTGTATGCAAGAATCAGTTGAATATAAATACATGTGAGATGAGGCAGTGCAGTCTGTATATTTTTAAAAATTCCATAAATTATTATTTTTCACTTATATTGAACTATTTTTATGTGATTTAATTAGTTTTTAATCGCATTTACCAATTTTTTCTCATTATTTCATGCTTTTTACTGTTTTTTTCTGTTTTTTTCTGTTTTTTCTGCTTTTTTTTCTGCATTTTAATACATTTTATTGTTTCAAATTTCCAATTTCGGTGAAAAAAAAACAGTTTTATACAAATTTTTTTATAACTTTTTACAAATTTGTACATTTTTTAACAAATTTCAACATAAATATTCAAATTACAACCATAAAAGTACAGAATAAAACAATAAAAAGCAGAAAAAAACAAAAAAAAATAGAAAAAAACAGTGATTTTTTCCGCCAGGGTTTGACATCTACTGTGCGCAAAAAATAAAAACTAGGAATTATACTCTAAGAAAAATAAATACTTAGTGAAAATATCAAATCAATTTGATAATTATAGTTATAAACGATTATTATTAAAAATACAGTTACAAACATTATCATCATGTTTTTTTTGGTTATTATAATTATCAAGTTGATATATGTATGTATGTATATGTATAAAAAAATATATAAATATGTATATATATGGTTGCATAGACACACGTGTGTGTCTATGCATTTATTTATTTATTTATTAAACATGCACACCTTTACACCCTTACGTTGTATAAATAAATATACATATATGACTTTAAGGGTACTTTTATTGAAAAATTCAGAAAATTTTACAACAAAGGTATATTTATGTTTATAGTGAAAAATGCTTCCCTGAATAGCTATGAATTAATTAATTAGTGCTGAAAACCCAATTATTGCCAAAATTGACATCTTTGGCTCCCTACCATTTTGGTAAAAAGTAATTTAAAAATCTGAAAAAATTCAGGTGCACTGGAAACTGTTTCTGGAACATATTTACCGTAGGTTGAAGAAGCAACAAATTTTTGATCTTTGATTTGACCATGAACGACCTATATGTACATACATATATATTTTTGTTATATATAGTATATAAGTGCAGAATAATTAAATCGCGTAGACTAAGATGGGCAGGGCACGTGTCAAGAATGGGAGACGATCGCACGGCAGCGCGTATAATGAAAGGAAAGCCAAGCACACCGCGACCTCTAGGTAGACCTGGACGCAGGTGGGGGGACAACGTAAAAACGTACTTAACTGAAATCGGGAGGGAGGGTGTGCAATGGATGGGGTTGGCACAAAATAGAGATACGTGGAAGGCTTGCGTAGATGAGGCGATGAACTTTCGACTGTACGTAATAAGAAATACAACAGCAGTAAGAAATAGGGGGGTAAACGATGAAACTAAAGTAAAAAGTAATGCGAAAGATTGTAGAATCTTGTATCAACGTACGATGGAGTGAATCAGCTGATATATATTTGGCTTGCGCGATAGACGTGGCAACGTCGCTTTTGTAGTCAGGCGGGAACTCAAATCATACAACTTCTGTACATATAAACTTTATTAAAAAATAACATTAAACATATCAAAACAATCTAACGTTTTTATATTAAACTTAAATAAGATAAATATTTATTTAATTATAGAATCATAAATCGACTTTATAATTTTTTTATTACTTGTAACACGTGTTTTTTTTAACACTTTCGGCTAATAAAGTAGTTAAGCCTTGAATTCCATCTTTTATACAAGCTTTTTCGAGGATTGATCTATCAATACCAACTTTCGCAATTTTGCTTTTCATAGTCTTGGAAATATTAATATCGAGTAAAGTCTTTTTCTTATCATTTTCTTTTTCTTTCATTTCTTGATTTTTCTTTTTTTTTTTTTTATTTATAAGGGTATCATAATCTTCCGTGTGGCTAATAATACTTAATAAATACAACATTTATATACTATCGTTATCAGAGTAAAAAACTAAGTCTAGGGGAATTAGTCCAAAAAATTTTTCTCCACTTTTCACTTTTTCAGTTAGGAAAGAAAGATCCCCCCACCACAGCGCCCGGCGGAAAAGCGCGTATGGGGAAGTGAGCACGGTGGCTGCGGCGCCATTACTAAGGAGGTTGGCGGCAGCAAACGAAGGAACAGAGGGAGCCGAAGAGATCGGAAAGCGCAATTATTTCGCCAAGTCCAACGATCTGCATGTGCGAAAGATTTTCGTTCAACTTACAGAACTCATTTTAAATGATTTTCCAGACACTTTCCAGGTTAAGTCAACGAGTTGTTAAGTCAATGAGAAAACAGTGAAAGCCTCGATTTCGGAACAGCTGCTGCAGTTTGTTTCGCTTATTCGCAGCGAAAATTCAAAAAACGGCGACAGCTGCCTTTTGGGATCCGTTGCAGCTGTCTTGTTGCGCTTTCCCGGCCTTATCACACTGGCGAATTGCACAAGGAACAATTTCCGCGGATCTATTGGCGGAATTTCATGTAGAGCTTTCTGCGGTACTTTATGCGGAGCTATTTGTGGTACTTTCCGCGGATCGTTACAATTAATTTGTAAATCAGAAGCGAAGCAAGCGTTTCTTGAAGTCTTATAATTATTTAATGGATTTCATCAAGCGAGAGGATAAATCTATAGCTGTACATCCCTGAGCTGTATACACTTTTACAATTTATTTTATTTATATTTGCATGTATAGACAGTTTCTTTAAACATTGTAAACCAAGTGTGAACTAAATTGGTTTATACTTTTTAATTAAAAAAAAAAATTAAAATATTAAAATCAGTTGTATTTATTCTCTTCTTCATGAAATTAATTATAAAATTACTCATCATATTTATTTTGTTTAATTTAATAAAAAAAAGTTTGATTGACTTAATTCAATTTTAATTTATTTCTTGATAAACGATCTCCTGCAGGTTAGATTACGACGAGCTTGGAAATAAGTGGGAACAAGGGAAATAAGTAACTTGATCCGCCTTATTTTCCCTTATTCCTTCTTCTTTCCTATTCTCCTAAAGTTGAGTTTTCAGCTTACGGAGGCTCTCGGTGCTTATTTCGACTCAACTTCGCAATTTTCAATTTCTGCTATAGTTTTATTTCGCGATTACAATTGATCGCCTTTCTAATCCATATCAAATTAAAATATTAATTAATTTTCATTCAAAGGTTCTAATATTGATTGAATAAGAGTTATGGTTATGTTATACATGGTTACATTTAGGTTAATAAATAAAATATTATTGAGATCCATTTCAGAATTGCGATCAGGATTCAAGATTTCATAGATGGTATAAACTGAAAAACTTTGCGCAGTATATGCACTTTTGACGTCGTATATTTTTTTCGAGCTGTTGCTGATTTTCATAGGAATTGCACGTGCGTGTGTGTGTATGCGCGAAAATTTGTATCGATTTAACAACCAAAATTCTGATTTTATTTGCATTCGATAAATTATGAATAGTATATAAAATAATTAAAAAATATTAAATTGGATATACATGATTATAAGTAAAATCTCACTTTTTATCAATTTTAGGTGGTGAACCAGGGTGATTCATAGGATACCATGCGATCTTCTGCAAGTGGAGATGTTGCTTGATTGTGGATGGTTGCGTATATGGTGAATATTTCTTAACGGATTTATGTTCAAACAATGTGCTGAGGTGCGTACCGTATCTTAAGTAGGGTACAGATGTACTTCGTTTCATGGAATGCGACTCTGCCTTCAGTCTTAAAGAAGATTGTAAATTGTTAAGATGCAATGAGCCGACTTCAAAAATGCTGCTGCTGTCGGCCATATAAGTCCATTCCATACTGTTTCGTTTTTGATATTCCAGAAAGTGGAGGGTCGCCATTGCTACCAGGCTGCATTGTTAAAAAAAGAAACAAACTTAAGATAGTTATATATCTTATATGCCTTATGGATTATTTTATGCCATATATATTAGAACAATAGAAGCTGGTAATGATTTCAAAATAATTTAATACATTTTTAAATAATTATGTTTTTATCATGACGTCATTATTAGAATAAGCTAACCCTATGAAAAATTTAAACCTACAATTCAACAAAAATTATTATATATGCAAAATCACAGTCAGAGTTTTTAAACATGTATTATTTAAAAAACATTTTGAAAAAAAATGCAATCAAATATTTTTGCAATTAAATGCAAAAATACTGTTTGTGGTCTAGGATGTCGTCGTATTTTAATCTTATCTATTTATGAAATTTCTTTTTAATACGGGATATTGTTGAGAAATATTCAAAATATTTCGACCTTTATTAACGTATTGTAGTCAAGGCTAATATATCTCGAAAATAACTTATGTTGACATTTTAAAAATTTAGAAGATTTTCTTCCCAACAGACGTAATGCTGTTTAAGATCCTCATCTTATCCAAGACCTCTTCCAAGGACGTATTGCCTTAAAAATACCTGATTTTGAAAAAAAATAAAATATGTGCCTAGTGGCCTTTAGAGGACTTAATGCTCTGAAGTCGTACTATACAAAAGCTGGAAATAAAAAAACACAAGAAAATACCACTCACACACACACACGCGCGCGCGCGGGGAAGCCTGATACCCGTATGTGGCGCGCCTCCTGGGCGGCGGATGGGGGAGAGCTCGCTGAGGTATATACCTCGGAGGGTAGAACAGAAATAAAATATGCTCCGTGAACCAAATCAGGCTGCTGCGTTTGCCGTGCTGTGCGACCGGCAAGCTGCTAAAAGGAGATCCTGGGTGGAGAGGCAACCTGAGGTAGCAAGCCAAAATGACCTGAAACACCTTTTGCTCCCGCTGACGGAAAGAAGGGGGGTCAGTCACATAGCTAGTACTGGTCAATTGGCTAAGGCGAGTGCGTAATATTGCTTGATGTCTGCCAGAAACTCTCTGCTATATCCTGGTATGATGTTCCCAGTCTGGCACCGCTTACAGTCATGTGTTGGGGCCATGCCAGTTGCCTCCATAGGGTGAGGGCAAACATTTTGAAAAATGAATATTTGAAAGGCAAAAATTACGAATTGAATTATATCGAAAGGTAAAATTTTAAGTCCCAGAATATTGGAAAGGTATAATTTTGAAAATCTAAATTTGTAAATTTCTAAAAATAACGCTTTTGAAATATTTTAACTACAAATATCACCTTTCGCAATATTTCGATTCAAAATTTTTGTTTTATAAATTTTGAATTACTAATTTTTACCCTCACCCGCCTCCATAAACGAGGGGATCGCGGGTAGTCGGACACATGCCGGAATGAAGACTATTATCGAGCATGGATAATTTAATCAAGCAAGGAGAGAAAGCAGGAAAACGAGCTTTTGAGATCTGAAATACAAACCAGGATGCTGAGCGAGATCAAGAAAACATATGGGAGAAGATCCGAGACAAGCTGGACTCTATGGATAATGTTGTGTCAAACGCATCCAACATGAGTCTGTTAAAAGCGATCCATCGGCGATTATGATCATAGTTAAGCGGCTTGAAAGAGGACAAGAGGCGCTAAAAGAAGAGCCTTGGATTGATGCTAAGTAAAGCGGAAATATTACTGAAACAGCAGCATATCCAGAAGGAGGACAAGACATCACAGACGATAGAAGTATCAAACGCGGTGACGACAACAACGCTAAAATATCGTAAGGCAATGTCACCAAGCCAGGTAGAAGAGCGACAAGAAAACTACGCTAAGAGAACGAGAAAAGACACGGAAGTAGTCTCTGTGGAAGTCACGTCAAAAATCCAATCACAGCAGTCTTCGGAAGAAAAGGTAGACCTACCCTGGTAGGAGGTTATCACCAGAAAGAAGAAGAAGAAAGAAAAGAAGAGGTAAAAGGATATACATGAAGGCACTGGTGTTAAGAACAAAAATGGCATTAGAAAACTACGAGAGAGACCCACCAGGCCTGATGCACTTGATATAAAAACTTCTGAGGAAAATTCATACGCTGATATTTTGAGGAAAATAAAAGCGGACCATCAAGCTGGTAGCCGCCCAGCTTACTGGACCGCATTAAAAAAACTAAAGAACCAACGAAAATAAAAATATTGCATTTAAATCTAAACCACTGTGATATAACACATGACCTACTCAACCAGTATGTCCACGAGAAAGAGGTAAATGTAGCCATTGTGTGCGAATATTATAAGGATCTAGACAAACCATCGTGGAAAATAGACACTACAGGTAAACCAGCGATCTGGGCATGTTAAAACGTTGCTTTCTGTGAAAAAATGAAAACCCGTGAAGAAGGATTTATACGGGCTAAGGTAGCAGGTATCACTGTTTACAGCTGCTACGCTTCACCTAACGCTTCAATCGAGCAGTTCTAACAACTGCTAGATTGGCTCATACAAGACGCAGTAGGAAGGAAATCGGTATTGATTGCATGCGACTTCAATGCGTGGTTTATGGAGTAAGGCAGCATAAGCACTAACCACAGGAGTCGAGTACTCCTGGAAGCATTCGCTCTCCTAGATTTGGTCCTAGTTAACCATTCACTAGAAGAGGAGACGCAGGGTTTATTGTCGACTTGACGTTTGTTAGCAGCAGTCTCATTAGCTCAGTTGATGTATGGACAGTAAGTGAGCACTACACACATACTGATTACCAGACTACTTATTAACGAAAATTAACGAGTCAAACTAGTCAGTACAGTAGCACATCGTTAGTTTTAAAGACGAATTGTTTCTCACAAATTCCAAAAAAACTCGGCAACAACTCGGGAAGCCGAATTCACATGCGCGCGCATATAACATAACCTTTTGAGGTTATTATGATGCAGTATAATAACACTTATTAAATATAAGATAAAAATGATATATTAATAAAGATTTATATTTTTATTGATTATTTTTTAATTAAGTAATATCAAACATTATTTTACATTTTGGTTATGGTGGTGACTTAAGTTAAATGGGAGCCATAGTTTTAGTAGTCAACGTCCAAGTTCATAATTACTATTCCATCTGTGTTATATAAAAGCTAGATATCTGAATTTTTGTATAGATATTTGTTAAACTATTTAGAAATTAGTCACTGTATCAGTTTTTACTTAAATGTCCTAGTTGGAATTGTCAGCACGAGGTCTATAAGAAATTTTAGATTTGGTGGGTGACATTTCTTGTTAGGCTTGTTCCAGAGGATCTAATAAGTCTAGCTACTTGTATTTCTGATTTCTAATGTTTTTTTTTATATGTAGACAGTTATAATAAGTTTGCCTTTTTTTCAATGCATTAATAAGAATTTTGACTTTTAAAAGTTACAAGTGGTTTTGAATACGATGACTGATTTTCAAATTTTGTTGCTGCTCTCATTCAGAAACTAATATACGTAAAGAGCTGATCTTTCGCATGCACATTTTCTACAATAATGCAACAATATTTAAAGTTAAATTTTTCTTAAGTGATATACTTTTAATTTCCATCCGGACACTCATGTAAATATTAGGGTTCATCGCTGAGATGTTCACATGGGTGTCCGGATGGAAAAGTATATCACTTAAGAAAAATTTAACTTTAAATATTGTTTCATTATTGTAAAAGAAATGTGCATGCAGAAGATCAGCTTTTTACGTATATTAGTTTTCGGAGGAAAGCAACAACTAAATTTGAAGAATAGGCATCGTAATCAAAACTACTTGCAACTTTTAAAAGTAAAAATTCTTATTAATACATTGGGAAAAAAAGACCAAGTTATTGTAACTTTCTGCATATAAAAATACACTAGAAACCAGAAATATAAGTGGCTAGAGTTATTAGATCCTCTAGAACAAGCCTAATAAGAAATGTCACCCGGCAAATCCAAAATTTCCCATAGCCCTCGAGCTGACAATTCCAACCAGGACATTTAAGTAAAAACTGATACGGTGACTAATTTCTAAATAGTTTAACAAATATCTGTACGAAATTTCAGATATCTAGCTTTAATACAACACAAATGGAATAGTAATACTGGACTTGGACATCAGCTACTTGAGGTAAGATATAAAATTTTGATGTTACTTAATTAAAAATGACTAAATAAAAATGTAAGCCTTCATTAATAAATATTTTCAAATTAATGTTTAGTTAAATGTTTAATGTCTTTATTAATAAATAATTTCTATTTTATATTAAATGATATATTTTCCTGCATTAAATCATAACCTAAAATTTTAAATTCATATTGCTTGGCGGGTTGTTACCGACTTTTCCACGGGTTAGCGTCACCAGTTCACAAGGTAACTAGGGAAAACGGTTCAAATAAATTCGCGTAATTCCTCAAATTCGGGTATTAATCGGCAACAACTTCTCAAGATTTCTACTAGGGTAGTGGCAAGGGGCGATGAACTCATCGCCTTATACTAAGAATAGAAGACTGGATTAAACGAAGACATAGGGAAGTTAATTACTACCTAACGCAGCTTTTGACCGAGGACGGATGTTTCCGGGCGTATCTGCATCGGTCCAAACTAGACGGCAGTCCAAACTGCCCAATATGTTCGGATGCAACAGAGGATGTTAACCACGTCTTTTGCAAGTTCTCACGATATCATCAGGAGCGAGAAGAACTTGAAAGTTATCTTTAGATCAGAGTAACTCCTGAGTCGATTATGACTGCTATGCTGACTTTAGAGGATGGATGGTGCGCAGTCAGCAACTATGCAGCAGACATTCTCAAGAAAGTCAAAAAAGACGAAGAAGACAGAAGAAGACGAAGAAGCTGAGTATGTACGTATGTGTGTGCGACGCAGAGAATAAAAAATGACTATAGTGATGACGACCATATCAACCATAAGCGGGCAAAAGCCTTTCGCCCCCTCGCGAAGCATTGCGTGACGTTAGTACCGCAAGGTTCAGGGGCATAAAAGATGAATCTAGGCACTTTTACCAAGGATCGATAAGGCGAAGAGGGCGTTCCTTTTTACGTCTGGGTGTATTTTTACCTGGCCGTAAGGGGAATGGGTTTAGTCGGTGTGAACCCGACACACGGCTGACATTGGGAATGCTATGGTCTTTCCAAGATTTTCTCTAATACTTCTTTCTCTGAGAGAGAAAAAGAAACACACACAGACACACCCGTACACACACATACATACTCATCTGCACGGACATTCTCTATAAACGCATGATTCGAACTCTAAACACCTTCAAATGCGTTTTTACGAGGTTGTAGCAAAACTCAAAATTCTACTATGACATAGCTCCCTATAGGAGGCAGAAAAAGTGTTAACTTAATATTCACGCCGAAATTACATCTATTTATGTTAAAATATACAATAAATACTTATTATCTATAGATAAATAACATCTCTTTTATAGATATCATCAATTATTTGGTAATTAAAACGTGTACTCTTAACATCTGTATGTATGCTAACAAATTGGTGAAATTATATACATTTTAATAAATATATTACTAGTAAGTAAGCCGGTATAGGGAGACACAACAAATGACGTCATCACTGTTGCATCCTTATCTTATCATGCAAACAAGTAATAAATATAAGATAAGGTATCATGTTTATAAACAGGTAAATAAGATAAGGGTATCATGTTTATACACGTGTAATTCAGATATCATGTTTACATAAACAAACATATCACAACGATGTCGAGTGACAATTTAGGAATGAACGATTTTTTTAATAACAATTAAAGGAATCGGTCATTAATAACTTGTTACTCGGTATCTTTACCACAGTATTAAACAGTATGTTTATTAATTGTTTTGTATAAACAAATACGATACCTAAGCTTTATTACTTGTTTATAAGATGAGGAGGCAACAGGTGTGACACCTTATTTGTTTACAAGATAAAGACTATATTTATGACTCTTATATAAGATATCTTAACGATATATTTACATGATAATCTTAATTATTTGTTTAGAAGATAAATATGAAATTTGAATGATGACACCAATCTCTAATATAAACGTCAATTTTATATGGTAAAATAGTATAGAATGATGATACTCTAGGTTTATAAAAATATTGTGGTCCTTAAAACCGTTTGTTAATAAAATGTATAAATTCAAAAATTATTCTTTAAAACTCTTATAGCCTTGTTGTTTCGGAAACGAGAAGGTGTTTGTAGAGTATTCAGGACAAAACTTCTTAAATTGGAATGCTGACGTTTTATCTTTTTCGATAAGCGGCTTCTTATCCTCTTTCTTACTGCTCGAAGAGAGTGCATTTTTTATTTTATCCATCTTTCAATGATGATGATGTTTCAGTGAAGTACAATCGTAAGAATGACTAGTTTCCCGTATTGCGATGATATTTATACTCCTATGTAAGGAGAATGGAGGGGGAAAAGTAAGGTTTGAATAACGTCACAAGAAAAAATACGTCTATTTTTCAGTTTTATTTGAAGAAAAAAGTGCATATGTACAAAGCGTAATAACGAAGAATAACATGATAAATTATTATGATTTGATGATAGTCTTGTATATATAACAATTTAAATGCAGCAATTTCACAAATCTACTTCTACTATTATATTAAAGTGCTTAATGTCCCCGTGTGCCGTGAAGTCTTTCACATCTTTTCCCAATAACTTAACATCTAGGATATAATTTTGGACCTTACAATTTTTGGGCCTCAAAATTTTTGGGCCTCGAATAATTTTAGGCCTTAACAGTTTCGGATCTTAAAATGTATAACCTTAAAATTTGTAGGCCTTAATAATTTCGGGTTATTTAAATATTCCTGTGTGCCATTAAGCCATTCATATCTTTTCTCAATAACTGACATATTTATATCTATTAGTATAATTCTTATCTCATTTAAACAGTGCCCCTCCACTGAAACCCATCAAGTCGACAGACCCAACGAGTTTATAGCACAAAAAGTTTAAATGAAAAACTATATACAAGACCAAAGCTAATATGACAATACAAAGCAAAATAAAAATTAAAGATCTTCAAATTTCAAAGGCCAGAGCAGACTGAGCAATAAAAACAATTTCCCCAGCTATTTATACATATTGGTACGCATGCGTGGACTGCATTGATAAATATCAGATATATATGTACCCGTGTGCCGTGAAGCCTCTCATATCTTTTCCGTGCAAATAATATAATAGTGCGTATTAATCTAATCACGCGCTGCGAGTTTACGTCACTGACGTAACTGATTGAGGCGGAGCCCACAAACTAAATATTTGAGAATTTTCTGCAGTTGCAATAGATAAAAAATAACTTAAATGAGAAACTTCAATTAATGTAATTTTTTTCTCAATAATCGAACTACATTTGTTACATAGTCCGATTACATAAAATCAATTATGATTCAAAAATTGTCAATGTCGAGTCCATTAACTA
Source organism: Nasonia oneida (assembly GCA_037356405.1). NCBI lineage: Eukaryota > Metazoa > Arthropoda > Insecta > Hymenoptera > Pteromalidae > Nasonia > Nasonia oneida. The sequence goes on along the minus strand of JAZHPH010000130.1, from coordinate 57,975 downwards.
TGTTTTGTTTGTAATTAAAACTGTTTATAAACATACATTTTATTTCTAGACCATATTATAGATACTTCTAATAAGTTTGATTAAAAAAAAATGTAATGTCTCAAAAATATTAACTTTCAACAAAAGTAAACGCTTAGCCAATTTTTATTTATTCTATATTACAGTGCATTTCAATAATAGTATGCAACATAATAATTTCGATTGAAACAAAATTACAGATCTAAAAAGAAATATGATCAATCGAATAAAGTAAATTATAGTATATTAAATAATACAATTCATACAATATTATAGTAATATTACAATATTATTTTATTCATAATATAACAAACACAGAATTGTTGGGATCAATTAGGTTCTGAATCAAATGATTGCTTACTAAAAACTTAAATAATATATTGATCAGATACAAACCATTCTTGTGTACTTACTACGTATCTTAACATGCCTGTTTCATAAATATTAAATTAAGCTTATCATTGAACATAACAATTTTGAGTTTGTGTTATATTATGTTTGCAAAGATATTGTTATAAACTCGACTTACTTTGATTATAATCTCAATTTATTTTTAATATGTAACTTCGTTTTAATTGACATACATAGATACTATTATAATGCACTAGGAATGAAGGCGCGCTTCGCGCGCTCTTGATTCTATCTCTGTCTAATAACACTGGTAGAAAATCTACTATAAGTGTTGGGCGGCACACTAACGTCTGCTAATATTTTATAAGCATGTAACATGTTACTAAATCCCTCAAAACTATTTTTTAATAAATATATTAATTATGCTGTCGTCATCATTGGTTTGAATAGTGAATTTGAAGAAAAGTTCAGTATAAGAGTCAGTGGGTTTGTCTATCATTAAAATGCCATTTATTTGCATTATAAATAAGCTATACAACTGAAATTTTACACAGATACTTACTATACTACCTAGAAAACATGTAACCTACATGATTATGATTTATCTGTTGTCATTCATATTTTCACATCGAGGTCCATATGAATATTTAATTTAGCGTATCAAATTTTGCTTGTAGACAGTTACACAGATACTACCATCTCTAGCACATTGTATTTCTGGTTTCCAGTCTATTTCGACATGAAGAAAGTGATAAGTATTTTAGCTTTTTTGTTAAGGCATTAATTCGAATTTTGACTTTTAACAGTTGTGCGAGATTTTGAGACCGATACCTGTTTCTCCATTTTTGCATTTTTTCTCATTCGAAAACTAACAGGTCTAGAGAGCTCATATTTTGCATATATATATATTTCTTTTGTGATTGTGAATAGATATTTAAAATTGAATCGACCTTAACTGAAAAACTTCTGATTTCGACTTCGACAGTTCTCTAGACCTGTTAGTTTTCGAATGAGCAAAAATGCAAAAATAGAGAAACAGGTATCGGTCTCAAAATCTCTCACAACTATTAAAAGTCAAAATCCTAATTACCTAATACCTTGACAAAAAATCCAAAACATTTATCACTTTCTCCATGTAAAAATATGCTAGAAACCAGAAAGACAATGTGCTAGAGATAGTAGTTTCTGCGTAACTGGCTATAAGTAAATTTTACCTGCTCAATTAAAAAATTCGCATGAGCCTGGATGTGAAAATATGAACGAAAACAGTTAAATCAGAATCATCTAGGTTACATATTTCTAGGTAATATAGGAAGTGGCAGTGTCATATTTTAGTTGTCTAGTAGCCTTTTTACAATTCATTGTAATTCATTGTCATTACAAGAGCATTGTATAATGATAACTTAAACTTACTGACTCGGATACTGAACTTTTCTTTAAATTCACCACTCAAACCTCACCGAGGGCGACTTTGAGCACAGAGACACAGTATATCTTCAAACTCTTTATTCTTTTAATTAAACTTCTCATTGACATTTCAAAAAAAAACTAAATAATATTCACACACTTTATTACTACTTCAAATAGGGTTAGGGTGTTACTTTTCAATACACATGTTGTAATACTACGTTATATTACATATATTTTATCTGTTATCAAGGTTTCCACATTTCATTTTAAACACCTCAAACATTTCTACCAGGGTTATGAGTTATGACTGTTTTGAGGGTTATGAATTTAAAGCGCGGTTCTGATCTCGTTGCCTAGGCAACCAACCAGCAACCAATCAGAATCATGTATTAAATGCTTCACAACAAAGGCCATCATTTTTTAATAGAGGATTTTTAACTCATTACACATTATGTTATTAACATGCACAGAAAAATAATCAAACTCGCGCAACCTTTTAATTTTTTGTGTCTAACAGTTTAATTTTCCCCAAGAGACTGGATAGTCAGTCGGTTCCAGGATCTGGATAGGGGAAAGAAGCAAAAAAGAATCTGTTTTTATATTCTTTAGAATAACAAAATATATTTTTAGTTAAACAATAGCATTTGAATCAGTTGTTAAATCCCGGCTGAAACAGAAATCAATTATGCGTCTCGTTAAAAATACTTTGACTTTACAAGTGGAATTATTTAAACTAACGCGGTTAACAATTTACAAGAATATATACGCGATTTCGTTACAATCATGATTCGGTGTACGCGGCTGCGGTGTATCGGTTCGGTGGCGGTATGACGGGTCGGTGGCGGATTTTGAGGTTAGGAATTCATTCGGTACGGTGCAGTCGTGTGCGCACGGCTACGCCGATCCGAATGTCTCGTGTAACAACGATTCCGACCGCTCTGTGTGCACACAGTAATGGCCGGGATAGTGTCACGGTGTTTTGAGGTTATTTCTCGGATTTGTGGAGTCGTGAGCGCACGGCTTCACAAATCTTCGTCGCTCGTCTCGTTCTTCTCTTTATCCTGTGTGCACACAGAGATAAAGCGAGTCATGAGATGTCGGCGTAAGACTGACATTGGAGGTTAGGAATTTACCTTTGTTTCACCAGGACGTGAGCGCACGACCGGGCGAATCGCCGGCGGAACTGTTGTTATTCCTTTAACCCTGTGGGCTCACAGTGGCAGAGGGAGGCAGCAATATGTCGGAATATAAGTTAGGATTTTACGGTGGCACCGGGTGTCGCCCACGTGTGCTCACGTAGACGAGGCTCGGTGTCGTTCGGATGTTCCGGGTTGCCTCGTGTGCTCACGATGGCAATTCGGAGTTTCGGGTTTCGGTTCGTCTACCAAATCGTCACGTGGGCTCACGAGACGATTTCGTCGGCGTAGGTCTACCTCTCACTTTTCCTTGTAGTAACGTGTTCACGATACTACCCGGAGTGGAGCTCGAGTAGAACTGCCCGTTGCGCCGCGCGATCCGTCTTATAAAGGAGCGCGGCGCGGATATGTATAGGTGCGTTCACGGCACGCTGAGTTGCTCGTCGGCTGCCGCGCTCAGCGCTCGTGCGGACTCGCTCTGCGGATATTGCGCGCGCGCTTAATCCGCATCGAGCGGATTCGCCTTTTGTTCGTTGCGCACGCGCTTGCTGCACATGCCGCGTCTATTGCGGCCGCCTTCACACGTATTTACATGATGATATTGTAATGATATACGTATGTGACGAGACACGAGTCACATGTGTATATCATTACAATATAATTTTCTCAAAATTTTCCTTAGAGCTATAAACATTTTTACCTAACATCAATGTAGCGACGTAAGGAGTGAGGTGACCCTGCTAGTAAACACATTAAGGGGACCTAACCACCTTAAAATTAAAAAAATGAGAGATTGAATTAGATTTTTATATGAAACTTTAATTGTTCGAATAATTGATTAAAGAATAATGAAAGTTAAGTAATACCGTAGAAAGCATCGAACATTTTTTATATTTACCATATGTCAGTGGCAACATGTCTTCGAAGGCGAACATTCCCAATTTTCATTATTTCACTCACCGCAGACTTATTTAAGATATGAGCATCTCAGAGCACTTTTTCTTTCGTAGAAATACTTGAAATACATTAAATTCTGACACGAGTTTAGAAATCTGTGTGGGGACTCAAGCCACCCACTACCAAGGTCAGAAAGCAGCTCCTGGTGCCGAGGGCCAAATTTGTCTAGAGCGGTCTCTTCACCTGACCACCGGCTACCTGAGGGGCCACCGGCGATCCGCCACAATGCGTGGCAAGGCATGAGGGACGCTCGAGCGCCGACGCCATTTCAGAACCAACTTTATTTATAACCCGCTGAAAAATTCAAATTTTTTTAATGGATGTAGGCTAAATGTAGTTTTGTGAATATCCGAAGGTCTCATCTTTACTTGATGGAAGCCAGATTTTGAATCTAATACATCAAAATATTTCCTTTTTCCAATTAAGTCTAAAATTTCATTAATATTTGAAAGTAAACATGAATCGGCTATAGTCACCACATTTAAGGATCTATAAACTATCACCAATATTTATCTATTCTCTACTGGAATTAGTTCCTTCTTCAGAACTACTAACGCTGGCGCATTGAACGCACTTTTTGTTTCTCTGATTGCTTTCGTTTCTTGTAATTTGCCTATTTCATTTATAGCCATTCCCTTAGATTTGTGTGCTAATGGATGCTGCTTTACGTATATTGGCTTGTCAGAAGTTAAGTTGACTTCATGTTGTTCTACGTTACATGTACCTAATTTATCGCTTTCTATCCATTTTTTATCATTTATTGATTTATCATGCACTCGATTCTTTCGTCGTTTTTTTACCTCCGTTTTTTATTGCCATTTCTTTCAAAATATTCCCTTCCAAATCGGTTTTCTAGTTTTCTTTTCTTGGTTTTTATTAAAAAATTCAGCGTCTCCGTCTTAAAGGACGGGATATCCAGGCCAGGGTAAGCAATCTCCAAAGCACTGCCAATACTTGCTCCTCTTCTATGTCAAATATTCAACCTGTCTTCGAGCGAGGCAAGCTTTCCCTCTGCCTAGAAATTGGCGCTTGTACGAGCACTAAACAAAGTTAACTCTCCAACAGCTTTGACTGACTACAGTCCAATCTCTCATCTCCGTTCAAGACGCTGGAGTAACTGGTACACAAGCAAATCTCTGAGTATCTCGAAACAAGACTTTATTTTGACAATTTCTAAACAGGCTTCCACACTGGTCACAGCACGCAGTCTGGCATAATTAAGCTAACTGATGATGTCAGGTTCGGGATAGACAAGAAGAAAGTCACTCTGCTACGTCTATTTGATTTTAGCAAGGCGTTTAATACTGTGTGTCACGTCAGTTCATTTGAAAAGCTATCCTCTTTCGGCTTTTTTAAGAAAGTTATCCACTGGCTTGCATCTTACCTTTTGGGAAAAGAACAGGCCGTCATTTGTGATAACAACGAACTCTCCACCTCTCTACTATTAAACATCGATGTTCCACAGAAGTCAGTTTTAGGCACTCTGTTGTTCGCGTTCTACATCAATGATATTGGCTTCTATCTAGATTCAAATGTGTCCTATCTAATCTACGCGGATGACCTGCAGATTTACAGCCAATGCCACGTTGAGGAGCTTGATTTCTGTTCTGTCAGGATGAGGGCTAACGCCGAAAGGATAATGGGCTGGGCTGCTCTAAATAAACTTAAGCTGAATGTCCTTAAGACTAAGGCAACCGTTCTGAGTTCTCCTTACTATATTGCTAATACCTTTATAAATATAGGGGAAGCCCAGGTCGACTATGAATCATCTATGCGCAATCTGGGGTCGGTGCTAGACTTCAAACTTACGTGGAAAGAGCACGTTACACAAATACGTAAACGTGCTTACTCTCTAATGTACAGGCATTATTTCTTTTGAAAGAGCACTAACCTCAGGCTGCGCCAACACCTATTTTACATCATCCCAAGCACTCCTATTTCCTATCATAGCAAGCACTCCTATTTCCTATTATCGACTATTGTATATTGGCTTACTGCGACCTGACACAAGAACTGGCACGAAACTGCAGAGACTTGTTAACACGGGGATCCGTTATATCTACGGTGTAAGGAGGGACGAGCACATCTCTCCTTACAGGCGTGAGTTGCAATGGCTTACCACTTCCAGGCGTAGGAAATACTTCATGGCCTGCTTTCTAAAAAAAATTTTTAACACTCAAGTGCCTACCTACATATTAGCCTTTTATGATTTTCACGTCGCGCTCAGGCCTGTATAGGGTGAGGTGACCGGCCTGGGTTTTAAAGTGTGATACAGCAGCCGACAAATCCGACTCTGTGATAGCCCTGAAGATGAAGTGTTCAGGGAGATCCAGACTCTCCGGGGTTCGCAGATATTCCTCAACAGATGGAGCTTGAAAGACATTAGAGATGGAACTGAAGTGTTTCTTGAGAGCATCTAAAGAGAACCGAGCAGGTGAAGGTGATTTAGAGGTGGTAATGTCAAGATTTTCAAGCTCTCTTCAGATCTCTGCAACGTCGGTCAAGGTAGACAAGCTTGAATAATAGTAATTCAGCCTAGATTCTATAGAAGTATAGATCCCAAGGTAATCGACTTCTGCGAAAGCGCCTGTGGGGTCTGTTCCTTTTAGTCAAAAGGTCACATTCGTCAAGTGATGACATAGCGAGAGATGACCAGTCACATGTGCCAAGGAAGTCCCTTACCTTCTCGGCACAGATTCCCTTGTAGTGTCTGTAAGAGTATGCTTTAGGTACGTAGCGTGGGATTTGTACGTCGAGAGTGGCAGTGATTAGGTCATGTCCGTTGATGAAAGGAGTGTGTCTTTCAGACGATCCTGCTCATCAATCAAGCATAGCAAGCCAGGTGTCAGAGTCCTGTCTGTGATGGGTTGCACCACATGGCCCGGAGGTAAGAGAGTTCTCAATAATGAAGGCCCTAATGAAGTTGGCGACTACAGATAAGGAAAAATGATCGGAATATAAGTCACCCATGATGACCTCCGTGGAGTAATTGCACATATGCGTCGTTAGTTGCTCAATGAAATTAGATCCCTGGATAAAGGGTGAGTACGGATGGCGATACACAACCCCCACGAATATTGGCGATACTTCCTTAGCTAAGATCTCATAGAAAGGATACTCCGGCTTACCCGGCTTGCCCGACCATTTGCCTTGAGATCACGAGATAACGCTGACTGTCAATAAATGATGAATGTAGAAGGCCACACCTCTACTATTTCTGTTTTTGTCCCGTATGTACAAAATGTAATCATCTAGTGCAGGGATGGATGTTATCTTGTCGCTCAGCCAGGTCTTAGTTAAAGCTATTACGTGAAAGGGGAAACGAGTGGACAAGAAGAGCCTGACCATCTCAATGTGACCCGTAAGGGAATTCGCATTGAAATGACAGCCTCTTAGACTCTTAGACAGAGACGCTTTAGAGGCAGATGTCGATGACTTGGATGATTTAGATGGTGGTTTTGGTGCGATGTCCGTGTTGGCTATTGGCGGCGTACGGGCTAAAAAAGCCTCAAGTTCTGCATCAATAGAGATGATGGTGGCCCGTTCGCTGTCCTCGCCAGAGCGGATGTTGATCCTCCTGTCCCTCACGAAGAAGCGGCATCCGCTTCTCTTCTTTGCCTCCAGCCTGGCCTTGATGCGCAGCTTGTGGATGTCTGGAGGAAGCAGCTCATTGATGTTAATAAGTCCCTGATGGTCTGGGCAGAGAGCTCTCGCTTTCTCCAGTAGGGCAGCATCCAGTTTACTAGTATGAAGCTTGCGTTTCCTGGCTTTGGCCACGATGATGAAGCGGGCCAGCGCATTGGAAGAGAGAGTGACAGCTAAAGGTGGAAATCTGCTTTCACCTTGCGCATTGGCGTTAGTTGAGCCAAGTCTTCCCATGGTCCTGAAAGATGCCACATCCCGCCTTAGGACCGTGGAATCCAGTGCAGCCAGAACGGTGAAAGCCAGGAGTGGCAGTGATGTTTTCTGTGTATAGACCAGGCCAGAGATCACCACCACATTATTCGCTGAACGCTCCTGCCTCCTCTTAACCTCAGCCAGCTCGCTGCGGAGGTTGTTGATTTACTCAGAGGCAGGAGCAATGCTGCTGTTCTGCTGCTTTGCGCAGCTCCTTGACGACAGCTCTTGATATTGTGCCTGCAGCTCAGAGATAAAGGACTCGACATTGTTTAGTCGAGTTTTGAGCGCAGGCAGGTCGTCAAGGGCTTTAAGGCAATTTTCGAGGGGGCCAAGCCTTTTCTTAATTTAAGAAACCCTTTCAGACACGGTGTTTTACGCCTGAAGGGTCTCGTTCTGGATTTTCCGGTTGTCATTCAGTGCCGCGAAAATATCCTTCAGGGACGTCTTGATAGACGTCGCCTGTATCTTCGCAGGCGATTAAGTCCTGGAGCCTGCAAGCTATGCAAGTGCCGATTTGTTTTTTTTGTGCACACCCGTTTCAGGCGTGCCCTTGGCAGATCTATTTGTCGCTGCTGATGCCGCTGCCGCTGATTTTGCCCTCGTCTGCGCGGTCTTGGGCGTGCCGGTGGCGTACTCATTCGCACAAGCAGCACAAGTGAGTGTGGCAACATTTCTCACCATTATAGATCTGAAAGCGACACATATGGTGTGGAATTGCTGGTCACACAACTCGCAAGTCTTCATTATCCCTCTTGTTGTTTTTCTGCAGTGAGCACACATGACGAACGACTCGGCATTTTTCTCACCAATTCTGCTCATTTTCGATGATGTTGAGTCTTCGTCGACAACTTACTGGCAGTCAATAACGTAGAGAATGTTGTAGGATAGTAGTGGGTGATAAGTTATCGACAGAGCCAGAGACTTGATACTCTTGAAGCCAGATGGAGTGCTAATTGAGAAGGTAAGATTTGACCGTCCTGAGATTGATGATGGAGACGTTGCTAGTAGTGTACTGTCGATCCAACAGGTGGCGCCACGTGGATCACTATAAGAAAAAAAAGAGACGACGTCTAGTGAGGAGAAAAGCTGTGCGAGTTTGCAGGTTAGGTTTCAGCGAAAGATGTCAAAGCTAAAAAATAGTGTTAAAGAAATGGCAGCCTCCAGTGACTATTAATATCACGCTGAAGATTGCAAACAGGCGCATGCAACGATCTACAAAACAACAGGCCCGAAGACAGCGTGCGGCAGTAAGACTGCTATAAAATACAAGCGAAGCAGAAAGGAACTTTTGTACTCACGTGAGAGAATGGAGAGAGATAAGATTATTCTTTATTATCTGTACATTATGTTGTACAAAAATTATTATAAGAATTTAGTGTGTAAAGTGTATTTTACAAAAAATTGTGTATAGTGAATGAAAGCATGAGTGCGAATGAGAATGGTACAGTTCAATATTTTCGGATGATATAAATGTAATTATGAGTTCTCGAGAGTGTAGAAGTGTTGTCGTGCTTTTTGTTTAAATAGTGGTATTGATAGAGTGTCACGGATATGAGATGGCAATGAGTTCCAAAGGTAAGCAGAGCTTATGCGAAATGAGTTCTTTAGCGTCTCAGTGGTGAAGGACTGGATGTCCAGTGGTGTCACTTCTCCCCTCACAGGATATAGTGCTACATGGAAGTCGAAAAAGGCAATAAGATAGAATGAAACTGCAGTATTAAAAAGTTTTCTGAGATAGCAGGCCATGAAGTACTTCCTACGTCCGGCGGTGGTCAGCCATTGCAGCTCATGCCTGTAAGGTGTGATGTGCTCGTCTCTTCTAACACCATAGATGTACCGTATGCCCGTGTTGACGAGTCTCTGTAGTTTAGTGTCCAATTCTTGTGTTAACCCTTTCGTGCACATAAGCGTTACAGCTATGGTGCGGGGAAACTGTTTATATTTCATAGGGTCCCGAGCCGCGCTGAATCCGAATCCGAGGTCAGATTTTGAAAATTTAAGATGGCGGATCCAATATGGCGGACGGGAATGTCAAAAAATCGAGATTTTGAAAAACAAAAAATGTTTTCGTATTCTACGTGAAAACACAAATAGAAACTGTTCTTGGTGTTTTTTCGATATCTCTCTTAGTTCTTGAGTAAAAAATTCATAAACTTTGAAAATAACAGACTTATTTACCGTCTATTCCGTTCGTGCACATAAGCGTTGCAGCCACGTTAGTAGGAAACTGGTTATGCTCTAAGGGGTCCCGAGCCGCGCTGAATCTGAATCTTGAATTTTCAAAACCTGACCTCAGATTCGGATTCAGCGCGGCTCGGGACCCTATGAAATATAAACAGTTTCCCCGCACCATAGCTGTAACTCTTATGTGCACGAAAGGGTTAAGTCATTGTATACTAGTAAGCAGTAATCTATGATGGGAAATAAGAGCATTTGTATTAGATGTTTACGCAGTCTGAGGTTGGTACTTTTCCTAAAAAAGTAAAGTCTGTACATTAATGAATGAGCGCGCTTGCACAGTTGTACTACGTGCTCGTTCCAGGTTAGTTTGGAATCAAGCACCAAACCCAGACTACGAACAGACGACTCAAACTCGACCCGGGCCCCTTCTAATATGATATAGTTGTTGGCAATAGTTGGTAAAGCATTAATGTAATAGGGGGAACCCAGTACGATGGCCTTAGTCTTGAGGACATTGAGCTTGAGTCGATTTTCCGCAGCCCAGCGCATAATCCTGTCGGTATTAGCACTCATCCTGACAGAGCAGGAATCAAGCTCCTCCAGGCGGCATTGGTTGTAAATTTGCAAGTCATCCGCATAGATTAGGTATCGAGTATCAGCATCAAGGCAGAAACTTATGTCATTGATGTACAAGGAAAATAGTAAGGGACCTAGGACAGATCCTTGAGGTACATCCATGTTAAGGGGTCTAAAAGAAGAGATTTCGTTGTTATCACCAATGACAGCTTGACTCCTTCCAGAGAGGTAGGAAGCAAGCCAGCGGATGACCCGCCTGGAGAAGCCGAAAGAGGATAGCTTTCCAAGGAGCCTTACGTGACACACTGTGTCAAACGCCTTGCTGAAATCAAAAAGGAGCAGAAGGGTCACCAGCTTACTATTCATACCAAGCCTGACGTCATCAGTGAGTTTGATTAAGCCCGACTGTGTGCTGTGGCCAGTGCGATAGCCTGTTTGGAGGTCATCTAGGTAAAGTCTAGATTCAAGGTAATCAGATAATTGTTTATGCACCAGCCACCCCAGCGCCTTGGCAAGGAAGCAAAGAAGGGAGATCGGACGATAGTCAGTCAAGACGGAGGGAGAACTGACCTTGTTCAGTGCTCGCCCCAGGGACGACTTCCAGGCTGAGGGAAAGCATGACTCGCCCAGCGACAGGTTTAAAAATATGACAAATATAAGGGGCGAGTACTGGCAGTGCTTTAAAAACTACAACCTGTGGTATGCCGTCGCTGCCTCTGGCCTGAGTGTCGAAGTGTTTCACCGCTGCGAAAACGTCCGATTCCGTGACCTCGCTGAAACTAAAGTGTTCAGGAAAGTCGAGGGTGTTGAGGGTACGCAGAAAGTCCTCGACTGGTGGAGCGAGGGGGTCATTGGAGACCGAGCTGAAATGCTTGTTAAGATCGTCGGTGGAGAAACGGGAGGGGGTGGTGTCCCTAGAGTTAGTTATTCCAAGATTTTCCAACTCTCTCCAAATCTCACCGACCTCTGTCAAGGTGGATAGTCGTGAATGGTAGAAGTTCAGCCTGGCCTCCTAGACCTGTTTGTGTGCGTCATCCCTAGCCAATCTATAAAAGTATAGATCACAGGGAAAACGAGTTCTGCGAAACCGTCCATAAAGTCGATCCCTTTCTTTAACAAGGTCACGAAGAGCCACGGTAAACCATGGGTGACGTTTATGTCTAGATGTTACTGTCTTTAATGGGGCGAGAAGTTCAATGGCGTCCATCAGGTGTGTGTTCAACAGGGTGATACATTCGTTGAATGATGACGTGGTGATGGATGACCAGTCGCGTGTGCCCAAGAAGTCCCTTAACTTCTCGTCACAGATTCCCTTGTAGTTACGGTAAGAGTATGTCTTTGGTGTGTGGCGTGGTAGTTGTATGTCAAGGGTGGCCGTGATGAGGTCATGTCCGTTTATGAATGGAGTGTCAGTCTTCCAGTAAGACAGCAGGTGATCCTGCTCGTCAATCAGACAGAGGTCAAGCCAGGTATCAGAGTCTTGTCTGTGATGCGTGGCAACATATGGTACTGATCTTAGAGAGTTTTCCTCAATAACGGCCTTGATATATTTTGCGTCCTCGGATGACGAGAGCTAATCAGCATTGAAGTCGCCAAGGATTACCTTCGTGGAGTAGTTATGCATGTGCATTGTAAGATGTTCTATAAAGTTGTTCTATAAAGACAGACAGAGAGAGAGAAAGAGAGAGAGAGAGAGAGAGAGAGAGAGAGAGAGAGAGAGAGAGAGAGAGAGAGCGTTAAGTACAAAATATTTATGTTGAGTACAAAATTTTCTATATTTTTATCATCATTTTTCAAAAAAGTTCTTAGCTTGTTTTCATTTATCTTTTTTTGTTGTTAACTTTGTAATTCTGATTTATCATTTATTCCGTGGATTTCCGATATTGTGTTTAAAATGGAAAAGTATTTCTTTTTTCATGTGATTGTTCAGTTTGCTTTAACTGATCCTCTATGTTATTGATTTTGCTAGTCCTACTCTCTTCAAAAATCTTTCGATTTGCTTCATCTTGCATTCTGATTTTATCTATATTATTCTTATGATTATTGTTTTTCGATATTATATGTATTATTGTCGCAAATAATTTTTTTTTTTAAATTATAATCAGAGTTTCTGTTTGGCTAACTTTATTCCGATTTTTGTAATCGGACCTCTCTGTAATATTAATTTTACATTATTGACCTCTAAGTATCCTTCATCTAAACGTAGTTTACTTACTTTTAACAATTTAATTCTCAATATTCCATCATATGGAATCACAAAATCATTAGGTGCTGCGCGAAAATCAAAATATTTGCTATTTATCAGTAGTTCTACTATACATAGTGTTTTTATAGAACTATTTGCGATGCCGGATAATAATATTTGTTTTATTATATTTATTTGTGCTCCATTATCGAGAATTAAATTACATACATTTTTGGAAAAGGGATTTATTATCTCAACATATTCTAATAAATTATTCAATTTTAAATGATATATTTCTAGTTTGATTTCTTTTCCCTCGAGCGATTGAACCACCTGCTGATTGTGATCTTCATAATTTGCCCTGTTCTGATTCTGAGACGCTATTATGACCTTTGTTTTGACCGTGTTTTCTGTATTGCTGAATGGATTTGTGTTGTAACTTCTCAGCCACTTAGTCCGAGAAGGGGTTACTCGTTTCCTGACTCTACGCTCTGCTAGTTGTGTAATCAGGAACACTCTTCTGTCATATGGTTTGTATTTTGGCAGAGACTGTAAAATTTACTCCCGCGCATTCCCAATGATTTTACTTCGGTACAATTATTTCTGTTATGACCGCTTTTGTTACAATATGTGCAGTTTTCTTCTCTTCTAGTAATATTTTCTTAATTCTTCAATTTTTCACACTTGTATACAGGGTGACCACACATTTCGCAATAATCACACTTCATTTGGCTATTACTTGTATTTTGAAAATTAGTATTTTGATTGTTATAGTTGCTATATTTTCTAAAGTTATTAGAGTTATTAAAATCTTGATATTTACTATTTAAATTATTAAAACTTTGCTGTTTATTACCTATTTGAGGACAGTTATTAACTGAGTGGCCTTTTTCATTACAGACTTTTCACATTTTATGGCTTCATGGTCTTCTGCATTACAAATTGATCACATTATAAATCTGTTATTTGCAATCGGACTTCTTACTAACGGGCAGTACTTTACTGGATGTTCAAGTTGATTATATATCTTTTGCATATAACCTCTGGGCATGATTTTATCGTATGGCCCGCACTATTGCATAATTCACGTGAATTGCAAACATCTGCCTTTTTTGTACAGGCAGTTGGATCATGACCACTTTACTTACACTTCCAACACAATTCATATTCTTTTATAAATGGGCATTGAGTCACTATACGGCCCATAACCTGGCATATTTTGGCAATGATTCCCTTTAATTTTATTCAGTTTACACGCGTCTATATAATGTCCTTGGTTATTGCAAAATTTACAAATCAATTCAATTTTATCTTTAACTTTTCTGCAGTTTTTCGACAAATGCTCCTTATTTTACAATATACACATCCCGAATCATGGCAGAATAATGCTTCATGCCCATAACTATCACAGATTTGACACGCACATATAGTAGGATTACTTGTATTGTGATTATTCGAATTGCTATATGTATTATTTATTTTATTACATAAAATTCCTGTTTTGTCGCATTTCGATTCTATTTCTATCGCTTTTGTAATGGCTTCTGTTGAATCGGTTACTGCTCCCAATTCTATTCTGATTTCTTGCTTAAATCCTTCCTTAAAACCTTGAAAAGCATCAGTACTTATTTTAGATTCAAACGCGGCCTTTCCTGTTGCTGAGAGACCTTGTACTTCTTTGCTGTCCTTATGATCTGGCTTTTCTAGTGTCTTGAATTCTTCTTGTGTTATATCTTCCTGCCATAAGTCCTTATTTTCTTTCAAAATTTCTTTCATTTCTAGATTCTGTTTACTTTGGTTATCTGTATCGAGTGTTACTATTTGTGGCTATCTTCTAGATTTTTATTATTTATATCAAATAATAGTACTTGCTGACTATCTTTTATCCATCCGCTGTTTGTCGGTGGTGATTACTTTCGAATTACTTTATCGAATTACTTTCTTACTTTTTGTGAATGGGTTTTGGTTATTAGGGATTACTATGTCCTTTATCAATGCTGGATTTACACAAACAGCGTTTTTAGTTAATCTTGGCCTCTGTGTGTTGCTTTTATTTACTTCTTTCTTATTATCACTCAATTGTTGCCGATTTCTATTCAAAACTCTGATCGTTCTACTTGTTTGTTTACTATTTTTGGCTGCCAAACTTCTTGTGATCGAAAAACTGAATCTATTTTTTTATTAAATTGTCTCAATTCTTCTATTAATTTAGATATTTTATTGAATAGTTTTCGTAAAAATATATTTTACCGCCTCTTTTATGATTCTTTTTTACCGTACTTACTACACTAATATTATTTTTCATTGAATAAAATAACGCGCTTTTATATCGATTAATGGACTACTAATTACACGGCAGATTGAACATGCGCGAAATTAATTTTTTCACATATGTTTCGAATATTCTCGATTGACCTAGTGACACAAGCGCCAACTTGAAGCGCTTTGTTTAATCGCCTTGCTGACACTGCAACGTAAGGTGAGCACGGTCGCCCATGAGCGCAAGCAGGTCACTCACCCAATCTTTCTTTGAACTCGCGATGTTATATTTCTGTTTTAGTGATTGATTTTCTAATCTAACTACAGTTTTATTTGCAAATTTCATATTTTATCTATCTCTGTTTATTCAGATATAATTTTATAGTTGACGAACTAAATTTACCGAGTTATTTGAATTCCGTTAGGATATTGCTTTTATAGAAAAAAGTAATCGCTATTTAAGCGATCAAAGGATAAGTTGCTTTTTAGCGTCTTTAGGATAGGTTTTTGCACAAAATTCTAGCACCCCCTTTTTTAACATTTTGACTTACTTTTGCGGTATGGATATTTATATATGTAATTTATAATTGTTTCAATTTACAAATGTAACTATAATTTGATTAATTTGTTGTAATTATTCTTATTCTTTAAATGTAACTTTTCTTTTAAGACTCTATAATTCTATTCGTATCAGAACCAATGTTAAGTCACAATTCCGATCTATAATTATTTATTAATTTTTACTTACTTGGGTTCAACTGTTTGGGCTGGAAAGTCTGCTGCTGTGCTGTGGTCAGGCTTATGCAGGATGGATTGATTTAAATAAAAGGCACTTGCAATTAATTGACTTTCACGATTTATTCAAGATAAGGTTCTATATAGGTATCGGAATCGCGACCGAAGCCCGAGTAACTCTTGTCGACAGATAGGAGCGTCGTACAAGAGTCCAGATGGAGTGTATAATTACAACTGGTCGCTTAGCGTATACGGAGGATACTCATTAACCTCGTATTAATCTGAGTCGTCAGTTTTCGGCTTCGCAACGACTACGCTGATACTGCTTAAATGCAATACGTCGCAGGACGTTACAGTTTTAACATGAGAATGAAGTTTACAGTATAAAGCGTCGCTAAATTTTTGTGCTGACTCCTGGGATATATCTTCTGCAATAGAGTGCAAGCACTTTCTCAATAAATATGCCTGGTTGACAGCACAATCAAGAGTGTTGTTTATATCTTGGATATTGTGATTTAAAGACATGAAGCTGTCCGGATAGTTATTTTTTAATTCTTGAAAAGTCGGTGCGTATTTCTGCCACATTTACAACTTCACGAGACATGGCAGTTTCCAAATATTTTTAATCTCCTCGAGTAAAAATGCGTATAGCCATTTTTGCCACTTCTTGTAAATAAAATTGCAATCGTTCCATACTAATGTCACCTTCATACCAGTGGATACCATGAAACTGATTAGAGATGTACTCGTTAGATCTTTTTATTCCAATAGGCAATTCTGTGAAATTGTGAAAAGCTCTAATGATTCAATGTCTAATAACTCCATTTTTAAAGCCAAATATAGCCACTTCTTCAGGAATAAATTGTTTAAGGTCTATCAAACCTTGAACGTTAATAATGTAATTTTTGACACTTGAAGAGTGGCTACGGCAGCAGCAGCAGAAGTAGCACTAGTGAACTGTATAATCGCTCAAAGAGAACTGAGCGTATTGTGTCTTGATCTCTTGCCGTTAACGACTTAAAAGGCGCTGCTGTTGCTTCTCTCTCCCCACCATCTCTACCTTAAGCATTGAAATCCGTTATGATTTGTCGGCTTGAATCTATTTCTAAGACATTGTCATATTCGGCCACTGCCCCAGTTACTGTGCAATAACTCGCCCGGGGCTTGGAAAGTAGCTCGGTGACGCCAGACGCTCCCCGTGAGCGTCAGAGTCTCGCAATTCTTTGTTTTCCGGTGCGAGGTTTTGCGCGATGTTTGTGCTCGGCTAGCTGCAGCACCGAGAACGGTAAGGAGAGAGGGTGGTTCAAGATAATAGAAACACGTGGATTATCAGGAGGAACTTTATATTCTAATTAGATTCTTACAATTTCAACTCAAGATTCTCACAAATTATTAAGACAACTCGTGAACCTTGACAAGCAGATATCCGTACATGAAAAATACCCCGCGTGACTCGCGCGCGTCTCAAAGCTCAAGGAACAACCAGATAATACTTGATTAAACGTTTTGTCTCACACTCATTCACACACTTGTTGAACGCGAATTCCGCAAACGCCAGACGACCTATCCTAAGATTGCTCGACCACCTCACGCCTCGTGCGTCCACGTGTCAGCGCCTAGTATTATCCTACACTTTAACAGAATCCTTAACTATACACTTTAATTATTACACGATGAGATAACCCGTACAATCGAAAGACAACGTGTTCGTCTGCGAGACCAAACGTGGAACTGACGTTTACCCGCAAGACGGATTCGACTAGAGAAAAGGGAAACGATTCACTGACCTTAAATTCTCTCAAATGCGATATTGAGCTGAAGCACCAGAACGAAGTTGAAGTCTGGAACGCGTCTGTTTGCAAGCAGTCGAGGCAGGCGAGTCCCGGCTCCAACACTCGCGGCTACCACTTAGACCGAGCACTTGTGACAGAAAAAAGAGAACAATTTTGTATAGGTTGCCATTGATACAGGTCATATTAATAGCTACAAGCTTTAGGTTGATGCATCTAAAAAGCTTCGCAATGCGTTAATGCATATTAGAACATTAACTTTAGTTAGCAAAAAACAAGCTTCTTAAAACAAATTTTTACAGTCTGCAATTTATTGAAGCATAAAGCCTGATTCCAAAATCCATAAATAATGTAAAGGCAGACGGGTTTCTCGAGTACGAGGGTAAAGCATACTAATGCTGGTTCGCAATTAAATCATGTGATTCAAAACAACATTTTACAGTCAGCCAAGCACAATTTAGACTAATCTCTGCAAGAGATTTACGAATTTTTACAAGGCAGTCTGTTTCCCAATACATAATTATTGAGGTAAATAAATTGATAATCAAATTTTTGACAATATCTCGTAACAGTTTTTTACAGGCTGCCTATCGAATAAATAACAATTTTTACAACAAATATTCCTTATTAAATTATAGACATAATAATTTACTAAGTTTCAAATGTAGGCATACGCAGTTGAACTTGTAAACAAAAAATAATAATTTTGAACAATTTTTTACAGTCTGCCATTGATTTACAACAATATTTAGTTAATTAATAAACAAACTATTAAATGGCAGACGATTTGCAAAGGTACGAGTCAGGAAATAAATTATTTTTTCGTTTTTCAAATAGTATAATACACATACATACTTGTATACACAAGTTAATACTTTATTAAAATCACGATATAATAGATGTGCTCTCGAGCATTTAAGCAGAGATGGCTCATTTCTGATTTAAAGTGTCTATAGCAAGGTTTTTAAAAGAGGCAGATAAAATCTAAATTTCAAAATATCGTATCTCAAAAGATGTTTGAATATATATTTGCGAACCAGCATTAGTATGCTTTACCCTCGTACTCGAGAAAACCGTCTGTCTACACGTTTTTTATGGATTTTGGAATCAGGATTTATGCTTCAATAAATGGCAGACAGTAAAAAGTTGTTGTAAGAAGCTTTTTTTTTTGCTAACTAAAGTTAATGTTCTAATATGCATTAACACGTTGCAAAGCTTTCTTTTGCTCTCTTTTTTCTGTCACGAGCGCTTGGTCTAACTCTGCTCTCCCTAGCCGCCGTACTGCGCGCGCGCATGCGCGCAGATATCCCCGCGGATACAATGTCGAAGAAGATAGCCGCGAAATTTAAATTCTCTTGGATCGCATCTGTCACTATGAACGCGAGACGCTGTAGTTTTTGCTCCTGATGTTCTTGCGGACGAGCTGCTTTCACACTGGTCCTGCTGCATTAGACGCTCATATAAGCAGACCCTACGAAGGGCTTCGCTACCTGCATCGGCTGTCTTACGGTGTGCGGAGTTGACTTAAACGCCCTGTCGAGGTAAAAGATTGTTGCTGCTGCGCCAACGTAGCTCGTCGTCTTCTCGCGTCTCTCACTCGCAAGTCGGCGTCGTGCGTTTTCCTTTTTTTCCGTCGCAGCCACTGATATATATATAAATTAACGACGCACTTAGGATATGCACTCTCTCATTCATACACACAGCCTTGAGACGCTCTACCCCGACTGTGTCAAACGCCATTGTTGCACGGCGAGATTTTGCCGTGTTACACATTCTACGAATATTGGATTACTTCCTGTAAATCGTGGTTGTAGCGGTTTGCTGGGAATCTGCACTTCATCCACGTAAAGTGAAAGATAGTTTATGTTAAAATGTCTACACTATTTTAAAATTTTATACTTTGTGAATTTTGTACAAACCCTCTAAAACTCGTAAAAAGAAAAAAATTAAATCTATTTTGCGGTAGAAATGTTCTTTGAACTCAAATCATTCAAATTACCGAAAAAAATATCAAATTTCAATTAGTTTTTAGCAGTGAAAGAACTTAAAAAATGTCCGTCCGTCCGTCCGTCTGTCCGGATTTTTTTTTTGCATTTATTCCACGAAACTTGATGTATTTCATAAACAAAAAACTATTGATTAGTATAGACAGGTACATATGATAAAAATATACATTCATATTAACAAACATTTTCAAAATTTGATCCAAGTAAATTGGAAGCTGTGAAAACAATAAAAAAAAAATTATATTCGGTCTATTTTGTAAAAACCCTCTAAAACTCGTAAATAAAAAAAATTAAATTCATTTTATGGTAGAAATTCTCTTTGAAAGAAAATCATTCAGGTTGCTGAAAAAATTTCAAATTTATCAAATTTCAATTAGTTTTTAGCAATAAAAGAATTAATTGATTAATTTTTTTTTATTTTTTCACTCACACACGGCACTAGAAAATCTAAGCCGCCAAAGGCAAGACCAACGCGACCGGAGGCTCTAATCATAAAAGCTACCGACGGGATGTCCTACGCTGATATCCTGCAAAAGATGAAAGCAGACCCAAAACTGAAGATGCTAGGGGATAGCGTAAATAGGATACTCAAAACGGTGGTTGGTGACCTACTTTTGAAACTCCCACGCACACCGGAAGGAGAGGCAACGGAACTTCGACAAGCGGTGCAAGTAGTGCTAAAAGAGGGTATCACCGTAAGAACCCTACAAGATGTAGAGGTCTTTGAAGTAAAGGATCTTGATGTTTTAACCACTAAGGAGAACATCGTGGAAGCGCTACAGAGGGAGTTTCAAGATAGTGGCTCAACTGCAGTAGAGGAAATGGCAGTAAAGAAGTTGAAGAAACGATGATAATAAAGATAGTGCAGTTGAACTTTAATCACTGCGAGACAGCACAGAATTTACTTAACCAGTACGGCATGGGCCGTAGAATTGGGCAGTCAAAGGACTAACCAAAGAGGACAAGTACTGCTAGAAGCATCTGCTCTCCTGGACTTGGTATTAGTTAATCAGGGTAGCACTAACACCTTTAGAAGAGGAGACGCAGGATCTATTGTAGACCTGACCTTTGTTAGTAGTTGCCTTATTGGCTCAATTGACAAGTGGACTGTGAGTGAACACTACACAAATAGTGATTACCAGGCCATAATAATGGAGGTAAGAAAATCAGAGCAAAGACCCAGCGCGAGTACAAGGACCAACAGAGTCGGTTGGAAAACGAAGGATTATGATAAAGAGATGTTTCTACTGGCACTGGAAGAATTGCAACTGTCGGGGACGGTAAACAGCAAGGCGGAACAGGTAATGGGTAATATCACACGAGCTTGTGACGCGACTATGCCGAGAAGAGTGCCCAATTGTAGAAGACCACCAGTATACTAGTAGGATAAAGAGGTTGAGAGTGCGCGCAGCGAGTGTCACCGGACCAGAAGAAAAAACAACCACACTGTTTGCCAGGCAACTGGAAGAGGTAAGTGTCATCGAAAGAGGTGCGAATAAAGAGGCTTTTCCACCGATCACGATTGAGGATTGTTAGCCGCCTGCAGAAGGGTAGGAAACAACAAGGCCCCAGGGCCGGATGACATTCCCAATATTGCATTAAAGCATGCCATTAATGCTCATCCTAAGGTCTTTGTAGACTTGTACAATGCATGTCTAGAAGAGGGAACATTCCCCACAAACTGGAAGAAGTAGCGTCTCGTGCTTCTGCCAAAAGGTGAGAAGCCACCCCAGGATTCCTCATCATACAAACCGCTCTGCATGTTGGACACCCCGGGTAAGATCCTGGAACGCATAATCTGCGTCAGAATGGATCATTTTATTGAAGGAAAAGGTGGATTAGCGAAACAATAATATGGCTTTAGGAAGAATCGTTCAACCCTGGACGCAGTTAGCCTAGTGATCGACACTGCGCAAACAGCGTTAGAGGAAAAAAGAAGTACTACGCTATAGTTACATTGGATGTCAAAAATGCATTCAATTCGGCCAAATGGAGTGAAATACACGAAACACTCCGGAAACAGAATGTGCCCTTATATATAAGAAGAATGATGTCCGACTATTTGAATTGGACAGAATCTTATTATATGACACGGAGGACGGTACCAAGACCTATAAAGTTACAGGAGGCGTAGCCCAAGGGTCAGTGCTTGGCCCACCGACGTAGAACATCATGTACGATGGGGTACTAAGCAGTAGTGGTAGTAGCGAAACATAAAGAAGCGGTGATAGAAATAGCGGAAGAGGCGACCCGTATAATACACGAATGGCTAACGCAGACGGGTCTGGAACTAGCTAGCCACAAAACGGAAGTTATTCTTAGCTCTAGTAGTTAGTTGAGAAATCCGAATAACACCAATAAAAAATTCGGCACGCACTCCCTGTGACACATGATGGCTGACTCGAAACATCGACACCGTTTGAAAGCATCCTTATACTTAAATGCTAAAAACTATGGAGCGTTCTTACTAGACTCAGTGATTAGCGATCTGGAGCTTCTAGATAGAAGTTGCAATACTCCACTCTTAAAAATTTTAGTGCATTAAAACTGTACATCTTAGTCTTTAAATTTAATAATATTTTGTAACTGTGAGATAATACATCATCGCTCCCGACCGCGAAGACTAGCACTTTTCACTTTTCACCGCAAAATAGCAACATCAAATTAATGCTTTTCGTAGTATGACAAATACTTATAATAATTTAATAATTTTTGTACTAACTGACTCTTTGTATGTGAATATTACTATGTACTACTTTAGCATTCGTAAATATCATCTATTGTTTAGGCATAAAGCCCCGAAACCACTAGTGTATTCGTGAAACGTGCTAGTCTTCGCAGGAAGGACGCGAAACGTGCTAGTCTTCGTAGGGAGCGAAGATATTATATGCATGATTGTGAGAAAACATGAAATACTGTGCACAAATATTACTATAAAAAGAACGCTTTTCTGAGTTGCCAATATTAATTTGTAAAAATGTGAAGCATTTCGAAAAATCATGAAAATTTGTAAAAATTACGACAGGTTTCATGTTAGTGATGCTCCAAATTTAAATGTAAATTTTTTAATTTCCACATTATTTTACATTCTAACACAATTACTGAAAGTTTTTCACATTTATTATTTCCACAACATTTTTATTGTATTGAACAATAAACAATTAAAAAGTATTAAAATCTTCTACTAATAATCCGACGTAGAACCAACGATTTCAATAATCCGACTCTAGCGCGGGGTTGTAACGAGGAACAACGTCCCTTGCCACGCCGGTAATCGAGGCAGGATAGATAGTGACAAAATAGGGCGGCGTTGGCTCAAGCGGTAGCACGCGCGCCTAGAGATCTCGGGAGCGCCGGATCGATTCTCGGTCCCGGCGTCTCCTTTTGTGATTTTCTCCTCTCATCGTCAAGTCTCACCCCGTTACGATATATGTATATATATATACATATATACATACATACATATATATATATATATAACGGATTTTTAAAACATTTCATGATAATATATTTATGGTTTTTCATACTGTTTTAATCGTTATTGTAATGCAAAATAATAGTTTATAATATATTTGTATGCTAAACTAATACAATACATTCTAATACCTGATAAAGCCAAAATTACGTTACACAAACGACTATCAAAAACGATTACGGTTTTTTAAGTTTTTGATTTTAGGATATTAGCGGGGCAGTGCAGCTGATGACGAGGTCTCGGTGGTGCGCTCTGTGTTTTTTTATTTCTAGGTAAATGAATCATATGGGGACGGCGTCTAGGTGTACAGGGTAGCCGATGACAAAGTGCGCTCCGTGGTTTTTTATTTCTATGTACATACATCATACGATGACGGCGTCTAGGTGTACAGGGTGACCGATGACGAGGTCTAGGTAGTTCGCACTTGGTTTTGGTGTCTAGGTGTAGAAATCATTCGAGGGTAGTGTATCAGAACAATCAGTGATTTTATGTTAGTGATGAAAATGTTACAGAAAAACCATAGACAAAAGGTGCAAAAGATTTTATTTTTAGGAAAAATATGAAATACTTAAAAAAAATTACTAAAAAGGACTGAAATCTCGAAAAATTAACTTTTAAAAAAGTAAAAGGTTAGGCGAGTTTCATAATTTAACTTATATAAATTAAAGGCGTGTTTTCAAAAAAGTTAAGAAAAATGTGTAGAAATCCGAAGATAGTTGTTTTGATTGGGAACAAACTAGTGAACGTAGAAGACAGCAATTATAAAATGATGAAAACTGTTTTGAACCATGAAAAAACTATTATCTTCACTTATTTATTTTAGTTATTGCCTGTTGTATTTATTTTTTTATTTATTTTCTAAATAGTAAAATTTTACACCTGAAAAAAAAACAATAAATTCTACTGAAGAATGTAGCAAACTAAATAAAACTGAAGGCAACGAAAGATTACTGTTATCTGTGTCTTAATTCCGACATTTTTCTGCTATCATCTGCAGTTCATAATGTCTTTTTTTAGTTGTTTTGATTTTTCTTTTTTGTTAGGGATTTAAGATATCGTTATCATTTAAAATACATTTTGGTACAGAATATCAATGTTATGATTGTTATAATCTCACAATTTACATTATGTTATAAGTGTAAATAAAGAAAATGTTCAATTAATTTTATTTTATTGTTAAATTTTGTTAATATAATTAATACTGTCATCAAATAATTACAAAGAGTTTAAAAACATTTTTTAATATTCAAAATTTATTTCTTTTTTATTCTACAGGGTGTTTCATTTTAATCCGACCACGACAAAAACCACGGAAAAACTAATTTTAACGAAAAATGACCTTAACAAAAGTTGAAGGGGGTAAAGGGGGCCATCTAATGACACCAACACCTTTGACCTTGAACTCGATTTTCAAGGTCATTTGAAGGTCATTGTGTTTTTTTAACGGGAAACCCTATTTTTGACCTCGGAATACGGAGCAGCGGAAAAAATTACGTCGGAAATGACATTTCAAGTTTGCCTTAGTGACCTTGAGAAGGTCAATTCAAGGTCAAATAAGAAGTATCAGCCTAAGATTGTTTTCCTTTCAATTTTTTCTTAGAATTATCATTTTGTTATTGTAATAAATATTAAGAGAATAATTTACTTAAAATGTGATTATGCTTTGCTGACTTCAAAGCCACTTTGTAAGGTCAAAAGTGCAAAAATGCAATATCAAATGTTATGTGGAGTCCATATTTATATCCTAACTTTAGTGTTGCCCAGGAACGACGTAGACGTAATAGGATTGTGTTCCCTTTGGGGTGCTTGATTAGAGTGAGTCTCCTTGCCTCTCACTTTTATTATGTACAGATTTGAATGTAGGTGGCCAAAGAAACCACCATTTTTTTGGATTCTATTCAGTTCTTCTGATACTTCTTATTTGACCTTGAATTGACCTTCTCAAGGTTACTAAAGCAAACTTAAAATATCCTTTGCGATGTAATTTTTTCCGCTCTATCCGATTCCAAGGTCAAAAATAGAGGTTCCTATTTAAAAAAATCACAATTACCCTCAAATGACCTTGAAAATCGAGTTCAAGGTCATAGGTGTTTGTGTCATTCGATGGCCCCCTTTACCCCATTCAACTTTTGTTAAGGTCATTTTTCGTTAAAATTAGTTTTTCCATGGTTTTTTGTCGTGGTCGGATTAAAATGAAACACCCTGTATAATTTTAATGCCGGTCCTGTGTACTAGTAACTATAACTACTGTTATAGAATGTTGGCTGTATTGAATATATTAATTTATACTCAACGGTAATTAATTCTTATGAAACGGCTATAAAGTCGTGCTTTTGATTGGTTAGAATTGATCAATCTAGCAAATCGATTGGAGCATTTTAAGAATGTTTTACAAGAATTAACTACCATCGAATGTACATCTAATGTTTAACAGTATATTTAATAATGACACGTCAAATATTTAAATATTATCACACTTAATTTGCAAATCACGAGCGAAGCGAGCGTTTTATGCTAGTTAAAAATTAAAAGGATTGAACTTTCTATTTCCATTAAATGCTCTATTATCTACGAAACCGATGATGATTCTTTTCGGGATCTGGCCTAGGATAACATTGTCAAGTGTGTCGCCTTGAACACCACTGTGCAATGTATATGCCTTTACTTCTACATGATTTATTGGATATTTTGCCATGGCTTTTGCAAGAGTGTTTGCATGCGCTAATATAATTTATTATGTATTTCCTAGACTCATTTTAACACGACGTAAATCAGCGATGCTTTTTTCATATGTACGTTAAATTTGTCGTTATCAGGCGCATTCATCAAGCAAAAAGCATCCTTACTTCTCACTAATCGTAATCGTAGTTCAACACCATTTAGCAAAAACTTATTTTGATCAAAAACATCGCAGTGTAAGTGCCCTATTACATCAATATTTTAAATGTTATTTGAAATAGTATATTACGATCTAAGTGACTTAAATGGCCCATTATTTCACGGCGTGCAATGGGCCATTTAAATCACGAGTATCGTATACTATTTTATACTACTCTCACCTCAAAATCACAACTTTAATATGAATTTAATAATTTTAATATGAATTAATATGAATATTTGGCTCTCGTGGTATAAAATATCGTATGTAACTTGCACATAAGGACTGCATTTTCAAAACTTGTTACAGCACTTGCCTTCGGCTCGTGCTGTAAACTCTTGTTTTGAAAATGCAGTCTTTCTCTACTTGTTACATAATATACTATTATAGCACGTGTGACATAAACCCGCCACCCACAGGGGAAGGCGTTGGGGGGGGGGGGGACATGGGCGGAGCCCCTCTGCCCAAAAAAAAAGAAAAAACCTTAAAAAAAACTATGAAAATTAAATTTTACACTACTCTCACCTTAAAATCAAAACTTTACTTATAAAATTTCGTAATACTGTAGCCGAGTTTAACAGCTTTACGCAGCTCATCAGCAACTCAGGTGCTCACGAATTCGCGCATTTTTGGGTCTTCGTGATTGCAGTTGCACTGCTACATTTCTTTACAACATTAACGGCAAAGAGCAAAAAGAAGACGTCCGTGCATTTTAATTGGTAAGAGTGGAATGTGTAAGTCACGCGGTGGCAAGATACTACATTTAACTAATCCTTCAATATTGTTGAAATTATTGTTATTTCCGTGCGTTAAATCGTTGCACTTTTCGCCAACTAAAATTCGCGGATGTCCTACAAGAAATTGACCTCTTTTACACACGTACAGATAAAGAGAGCATATATCTGTATATTAAATTTTTTCGCGTACTCAGTATTTTCCGTTCAACCTCCAAAAAAGCATCGCGTGGATTCAATGTTATATGACTCACAAGAGGATGCTGTGTTATATACTCGTAGATTTCGCGATTCTCTGCTTTTATTCGATCGAAAGTACATTCCCATATCTCTCAAACTTCGTAACCCATGGATTTTATTTTTTGAATTTCCCAAAAAGAATTCTCGTACGATTCATCTATAGTTCACCGTATGACATTATTTTATCTCGTCTTTTATTAAAGCAAATGGGGCCACCGTGTGTGTAACATCCTTGGTATTCGAAGACAATATACATTTAGCATTATCATTTTCCAGAGGTTTCCAGCCATCTACGCAAAACCATTCTGGAAGCATAAATTCACGTGTTTCACCGGCATGATTTCCCGACCGATCTCACATTCACACTGTAACAGCCACTATATTGACTTTTGCGAATGATTATCAGCGTGTCGATATCCACCTGCTCGAGCGATACCGATAGTTTTTGCGTGAGAAAATTTTTTTATACACAATAATAGAGCATGCAGAAGCTATGGTCGTTGCCTCTGTAAATAGACAAGTATTCCCGCACTTAATAAAAATTTTCCGAAAAGCCATGTATTCAAGTCTTAAAATTTGTACTGTTCCGGACGTAACCAAGGGCTACTAGAGATAAGAGCAAGTGGGGCGTATTTATTCTTCATTAATGATATATTCTACCTATTAGTAGTTTTAACGAACGTTTCTCCATCATTTGGCTCTCATATGCGCGAATCGACAATGCGATTCGTGGCTTCAGGCCAATACGGTTAGGAGTGTTTTTATAATCATTCTTAGACTGCCACGATCTCAGTAGAGAGTTTACTCCACGGATTTTAAAGGTCACTTTCAGTGCGGAGAGGCTAAAGGGCCGATCTGTGACTGCCAGGCCAGAGAGTCGAGTGGCGAGAGGCGTTCATGTGGGAACATGACTGCGTGTGTATAGCTATAGACATAGAGGAGCGCGCGCACTACTTCAAGTCCCTTCGGTGGTCATAAGGAAAGTGCCTTTGTTTCAGCGGGCACGAGTTTTCGGCGGCGTTTAATGAGTAGAGCGTCAGTTCTCGGCGACAACTTGTGAGAGAAGGTCAGACAAGGACCTGATCGCTAGGGGATTTCAATAAAGTCATAATATCTGACAATGATTTCACAGTTTATTTTTGAACCTTAATGTAGTCTTGTCCCATACAATTTTTGGTGCCGAAACCCGGGAACTATTTTAATTGGGAAATCTAGATTACGGGACAAGCGATAGTTTATTTAAATGAAAGTTATACGACGTGAGTGACGACAAAATAGCAAGAGAATTAAGAAGATCATTAAGCGATGGAAGCAGCCCGTTGAGAGGAACAAGAAATATTTTAATTGGGAGGAAAATTCGACAACGCGTGAACGTAAAGAGAAGTATGCAGAGGACGAAAGTGAGACAAAGGCGTATCGAAGAATTGATTCTATGCGGCGATTTTCCAATGGACGATCAAATGGACACTTCACACCGGATTCCAGATAAGGCCAGAAGCTTTGGAGAATTAAACGCTGGATGTAAAGATAAGTACTTGTGCATTTGTTGGACATAGAAAATACGCGAAGTTTCTTCGTATGAAATATTTTGTCTCGGGCAGTAAGTTTGATGATGTAGTTAGTTACGTGAGACTAGAATTCGTTCGCAATTTGTTATGATTCAGTCTAATATATAAATTGTTCTTTTTGAGATATTCGGCAGAAATATATTGAGATTTTGCGATTTATTTTCACGTAGAGATTTTATCAAGCATGATATGTGCATTTGAAGTATAGCCATTTTTGAAATTAAATTTATTTAATTAGTTATTTGATATTGAGATGTTAATATAATTTGCTAAATAGATTATCGTGTTTGTATTGATAAATGTATTGTCTAATTAGAGAAAGTAGTTAAGTAAGTTGATGTAAAGGTTTACTTGAATTTTAATCGTTCGTAGTTGTAAAGATAAATAACATAATTGTTGGAAGTTTTATACAGAAGTATCGGTTAAATTTATAAATGAATAACCTAAAGTTAAAAATTTTATAGTAAAACTCGGCAAAGAAATGTTGTACGGATTATCAGAATTCAAACTGCATTCGTTTCAAGTATGCGTGACGTCACAATAGTGCGGTGTTGTCGCAAGAGTCGCGTCGTAGAACAAAGCAAGCACATGTTCAAACGCGCGTGAAAACGGTGGGGGCAGATTTCGGGTGTCAACCAGCTGAGTCAAGAGCCCACGTGCGCGCCAAGCTTGGAGTTTTTATAAGTTGGGCTATAGGGTCTCTTTGTATTTTAGAAAAGAAACTTGAATCCTTTGATTTTTTCCGAGGTTAAAAGGTTTTTTTACTAGACGGGACGCGTAATAAAATCGAGAGTAAAATTTTGAATGTAAAGTTTTTAATGAAGATAGTAATTTAGAAAAAATTGACTTTTAAAAAAGTAAAAGGTAAGGCGAGTTTGATATATTCCGCAACGAAATTACAGATAAAAAAGAACTGAGATCAATCAAACAAAGTCAAGTTAATTATATTTAATTATAATAATTGAACAGATCAATTTTTGCTTCCTCCTAGAGGAAGCTTTGTAATAGTTAAATTTTGAGTTTCGTTAAAACTTCTATAAAATACTTTTCGGTTTGTTAGAAGTTCAAATCAAGTGTTTTTAGAAAATATCCGTATGGATGTGTGTGTATGTATACCGTAATATTTCTGGAACTACTCCGTCAATATCAATAAAATTTGAAATGCATATCTATTTTTGGATTTTGAATTCGGGAAAAACAATTATTTTTTATTTTTTCAATGATTTTTTCTTATGGCCATTTTTTGATTTTTGAAAAACACTATTTTGCGTTTTTTTAATCATCATATTGTTACAAACAATTCAGCTAAAATGCATTTGAAAGAGAATAAAATTATCTACTTTTTCTCGTTTGGTCCTCGGGATCGACCACTTTGTCCGGCAGATAAAATGAAAATGGTGATTTTTTTTTCAAAACTTCATATCTCTGAAACGAAACATCATAACCTTAGGAAAAAAATCATCTCGGTGGGTCATGTGTCAAACTATATCCCATTAAAATTTCAAGTAATTTAACTACTTATTTTTTCAATAATAAATCGAAAACTGAAAAAAATGAGTTTTTTGTGCCTCGATTACGGACGTAAAAAGGCTTTATTGCATTTTAAATGTTGGGAAGAAGTAGGTATTTTATGTGTTTTGGCTAAGTTCATTGCGCAGCTTTTAAACCCCTATGTTTCCTAAGATATCAAGGTTTCAATTTTTTTTTTTGAAAATTTTTTTATTTCTTATATTTCTAAAACAATGTAGTCAAATGTTTCAAAATTTTATTTGGTGATTGACCATAAAATCTATCTGCTGCTGGAGTTTTAAACGACTTCGTCAATTGGTTCTCAAGTAAAGAGCTAAAATGTAAAAACCGATTTTTCTCAAAACTGCTTTCTCTTATAGGGGTGTCGTTGCGCGTTGTTAAAGTCCCTCCTTATGAATTCATGTCATACTTATATATTCTGTGAAAAAAATTGACGGCAGCGTTCGTATTCTATAATAAAAAAACAAAGGGATCTGCATACTTTTAGACAATGAACCATCCAAAACTTATATATTAAATTATGACTCAAAAACCGTCTCATATATTAGCAGGTAGATTATACTGCATAATAAAACAATATTTTATTTATTTATTTATTTATTTATTTCAACACCATATACATATGCCCTTTAAAAGGCATCCTATAGAGGCAAACACAGTTGCCTGTACATAGGAATGGCATAATCACTAATACTAATATACTTAAAACTACCATATAGAGCCAAGATAACGCATTTAACGCTATCGTGCCCTTTTTCCTTTTCATAGCAAGTTAACAATATTAAAATATTAAAAAATATAACAAATATAACATCAAAAAGTTAATTCTTTTTTATAAACCTCTTTAATTTTCTTTTCATAGAGATTTTACTTATTGCTAAGTCTTTGAGATCATTCGGTAGCGTGTTAAATACACTCACAGCCACGAAATAACTAATTTCTTGCTTACTGTTTTATCAATTTTAGGCAATGGTAGATTCTTGTTTCGTGTCTTGTTTGTACTTCTTATATATCTGTCTCTTAATTCATTACAATGATATACTATACACTCTAGTTCGAATATTTGCCTTATACTTAGAGGTTGGTTCTCTGCTATATAACAGTTTTTATTTATAATTCGAAGTATTTTCTTTTGTATTTCTTGAATTAAATTTAAGTAATTGTTTTAAACCCCACCCCATGCAATGATGCCATAGTTTGTAATACTTTGAAAGAAGGCATAATATAGTAACATTAGCGTTTTACTATCCATAAATTTATTTAGCTTCACAAAAATAAAGATTAAATATCTTGTTGTTTTTATAATATAATTTATGTGTTTATCCCACTTCATGTTATAGTCTATTATTGAACCTAAATATTTACAACTGTCTACTCTATTTATTACATTATCACCAATTCTGATGTTTAAGGTGCTAGGCACACTATCACAGTAATTGCCATATGCAATATATACGGTTTTATTTACATTGAGCTATAATTTATTTAGGTTTAGCCATATTGCCACCTTACGAAGATATTCATTTAATTTTTCTTGCGCAGCTGTCCACGAGTTATCACATGAGATGATAACTGTGTCATCAGCGTAAGATAATATTGTTTCATTTTGCATATCTATCAGTAGGTCGTTCACGTATAATATGAAAAATAGAGGGCCAAGTATTGTTCCTTATGGAACCCCTATCATCATTTTTTTGTACTCACTCTTGCCGTTACTTATCTTTACACATTGTTTCCTATCAGATAGATAGCTGCTGAGTAATTTTAATGCTTCTCCTCTTACACCGTATCTTTATAATTTGTCCAGCAGTATACTGTGATCTACCGTATCGAAGGCTTTAATCAGATCTAAGAACGTAGTTATAATCGGTTTGCTTTTATCTAGGTTTCTATATATAATATTTGACAATTGAGAGCATCCTTCGTTCCTCTCTGTCTTAGAAAGCCGAATTGTCTATCATATATTATTTTGTGCTTCATGATAAAATTATAAAGTCTATTGTATATGATTTTTTCAAGTATTTTGGCAATGTTCGAAATTAGCGATATTGGTCTATAGTTGCTAATACAACTATTGTCTCCCGATTTATATATAGGTACAATATCTGCTTTTTTCAGTGCATTAGGCCAGATTGATTGCTGTATGCATAGATTAAATATATACTCTAACGGTTTTGATATATGTTTCGATAAAGATTTGATAGTTATTGCACTAATATTATCTACTCCACCAGCCTTTTTCTTCATTGCAATAATTATATTTTGAATTTCATACATATTAGTTGGATTAATAAAAATTGATTAGTTGTTTCGAACTGGCAGTTTCAATTGTTCTAAGTCCATTTTTTAATTTGATTGCTTAAATTTAATCCTACATTACAATAATATTCATTCATAGTGTTCGCAATAGTAGTCTTGTCATGAATTTTCTGATCATTAACTATTATACTATCAAGTGATCCTCCTTGCTTCTTTTTTTTCCTAACTTATCATTTATTATGCTCCAAAGCTGTCTTGAATTACCACTGCATTTTCTAATGGCATTATTTTCGTATTTATACTTAGCATCTTTAATTACCTTACTCAAAATTTTTTCATAATTTTTATAATCCATTTTCAGTTTCATATTTGTTGGATTCTTTTTCCATATATTATATAACAACTCTTTAGTTTTACAGGATATTAATATTGCTTTCGTAAT
The DNA here is from genome assembly GCA_037356405.1 of Nasonia oneida. Taxonomy (NCBI): domain Eukaryota; kingdom Metazoa; phylum Arthropoda; class Insecta; order Hymenoptera; family Pteromalidae; genus Nasonia; species Nasonia oneida. The sequence continues at coordinate 25,345 of JAZHPH010000130.1, read as the reverse complement.
CCATTTTTCTTAGGAACTGAATCTTTTCTGTTTTTATTAGAATATTTTCTATTAGTTGCTTTTTCAACGCAGCATTGGATCATACTTATTGATTCATTTATAGCTTGGTTAGGATCATTTATTTGTGACAATGAGTCCCACTCAACTTTTTTTGCAATATTTATTAACTTGCCATAGTTAATGCAGGCTGATTGATTGTAATCATTTTGTATTTTGTATTTATTAATACTTATAAACGGTATGTTTAACTTAAAAGCCTCCAACTCAATATTTCTTACTTTGGCGTGTAACGGTTCAACTTTCCCCAGGATTTGGACAGTCAGTCGGTTCCAGGATCTGGATTGGAGAAAGGGGCAATAAAAGAGTCTGTTCTTATGTTTTTTTAATGTTAACAAACTATATTTCCTTAAGTAGATAATAGTAATTGGGAATCAGTTGTTAAATCCCGTCTGAAACAGAAATTAATTATGCGTTTGGTTAAAAATATTTCGCCTTTACAAATGGAATTGTTTAAACTAGCGCTGTTAACAATTTACGCGACTTCGCTACAATAATGCGTCGGTGGTTACGGCTACGGTGTTTCGGTACGGTGACGGTATGGCGGATCGGTGATGGGTTTGGAGGTTAGGATTTCATTCCGGTACGGTGGAGTCGTGTGCGCACCGGTTGACTTACGTAACAACAATCTCGACCGCCCTGTGTGCGCACAGTAGCGGCCAGGATAGGGTAACGGGATTTTGAGGTTATCCCTCGGATTTATGAAGTCGTGTGCGCACGGCTTCACAAATCTTCGTCGCTCGTCTCGTTCCTATATTTATCCTGTGGGCGCACAGAGATAAAGCGAGTCGTGAGATGTCGGCGGAAGGCTGGCTTTGTTGATTAGGATTTTTACGGTGGCACCGGGTATCGTCACGTGTGCTCACGTAGACGAGGCTCGATGTAGCTCGGGTGTTCCGGGTTGCCTCGTGTGCTCACGACGGCAATTCGGAGTTTCGGGTTTCGGTTCGTCTACCAAATCGTCACGTGCGCTCACGAGACGACTTCGTCGGCGTAAATCTATCTCTCGCTGCTCCCTGTAGTAACGTGCGCGCACGATGCTACCTGGAGTGGAGCTCGAGTAGAACTCCCTACCGTGTTGCGCTATCTGCCTTATAAAGGCGCGCGGTGTGGATACGTCTGAGTGTGTACGCCGCTCGCGCCGCCTGGCGCGCCGTTGCTGAGCTGTTTGACGGCTGTCGCGCTTTGCGCTCGTGCGGACTCGCCTTGCGGTTGTTGCGCGCGCGCGCTCGCTTCGCTTCGTCCGGACTCGCCTTGTGAATGTTGCGCGCGCGCCCATTTCGCGTCGTGTGTATTCGCGCGATGCGCCTGTTTATGTTTATCACGGCCGTCCTCATGTATATTTATATGTGCGAGACTCGTGTCTCGTCACAGGCGAAACAATTGTCTATACACGTACCGTTCTCACTGTTCTGAGATGGTCTTGTAATTCCTCTAAAAAATGGAGTATATTCATTTTCAAAAAAATTATTCAGAAATTCTTGAGCGATTGTCTTTTCAGCTAAACCAATTTTGTCATGATTAGTTTCCATTATATCAATATTAAAATCTCCAAATATACATTGATTTTTTATATTAACCTGTTTAGCCAGGAATTTTCTTACTGAATTAGTAAACTCAGATTTCGATACATCGTGGCACCTGTACATAGCAGAGATCCTGATTGCATCACCTGACTCTAGAACAGTATCAGAACTTACAACACTCAATCTATCAATTATTTCTATTTTAGTTTTTTCCTGTATATTCGTTTTATATATAACATGACTCCATCAGCCTTATTTATTTTACTGTTAATGTAATAGCTTTTATAATTGATAAAAGCCTTGTAATTGATAGTATTGAGGATGTTGTAAGATCCATGTTTCCGTACATATTATAATAATTGGTTTTACTACCAAGCTTTCAATAAATGATTCTAATTTTTCGTAATTCGCATTTAAACTTCTTATATTTATACAGAGAATTAAGTTCCTTTTCTTCTAGATGCTCTTGTTGAGTGATCTGATGTTTTCTGCATCATGTTCTATGTTGTGTATGTCTTCAAAATTGAATTCTTGAGCCATTAGTTAATCCTTTTTTCTTAGTCTATTTGTTATACGTGTGTTAACTGAGTTGAGTGACGTAGAAGACATCCCAGATGCACGCATGGTTATAGCCTTGTTTGAAGTATTTTCTGCCATACCGACATATCACGGTATTACAGGTTGTATCGTGTAGTCAGTAAGGTCTATGAACTTTCTTATTGTATTTTGTAGGGTACTGCATGCGTGGCTAACTGTTGCCATATGCTCAGTATTATATTAGAGTTTTATACTTATTATTGCTGAAGATACAGTTAGGACAATTTAATTTATTACCGGAACAATCTGTAGTCTTATGATTGCCTGCACATTTTAAACATGTGTGATTATTTGTGCACTTAAATCCATTATGCCCATATCTACCACAATTAAAACATGGCTTAACGTTGCAGTAGTCATGGACCTTACAGTTTTGATAACCCACGAAGATCCTGTTCTTATTCTCTCACATGTTGATATAGTTCAGCAGGGACTTTCACTTATGTCATCTTCAATTTTTTTATTGTCTAAAGTTTCAAAATTATCTATTCTAACTACTTTAACCTTTGGATTCTCTATTGTTTCTTTTGTAACATCACAACTTTCATCAAGCTTTTTCTTCAAAACATTATATGCTTTGCTTGCACTTTCTTCTGTTAAACAATCTACTATTATTTCACTCTTTTTCTTAATTAGTTTTTTTGCTTGTATGCTCTTATATTTAATGAGATAGTGTGCAACAGCATCTCATTAAAGATAAGTCTCATTTTATTTATTAGACTTTAGTTGGAGGAGGCTACGTGCCAATGAATTGGCAGCAGTTTTGTTTTATTATAATTAAATATGATTAACTTGACTTTGTTTGATTGATCTCAGTTCTTTTTTATCTGTATATTCATTGCGGAATATATCAGACTCGCCTAACCTTTTACATTTTTAAAAGTCAATTTGTTTCAGAGACTTTAGTCCTTTAAAGTAAATTATTTTGCGTATATCATATTTGTCCTAAAAATAAAATGTTAACGTCGTAAGCACCGTTTGACCATGGTTTTTTTGTAACATTTTTATCATTAACTTGAAAACACTGATTGTTCTGTCGCAAAATATTAGTATGGTGACTATGATCGATAACGCATGTTAAAAAAATTTGGATAGGTGTAAATTTTTGCTATCAACAAATATTATTATTACACTAAGACACTAGAAACTACGAAGCGTACTATCTATACTTCGTCATCAGCCACCCTGTACACCTAGACACCGTCCTTATATGATTTATTTTTCTGGACACCGAAAACTACGGAGCACACTGCCTAGACCTCGTCATTGGCCACCATACACCTAGACGCCGTCCTTATATGATTTATTTACCTAGACACCAAAAGCCACGTTACGAACTGCCTAGACCTCGTCATCGGCCAGCCTGTACACCTAGACGCCGTTCTCATATGATTTATTTACCTAGACACAAAAAACCACGTTACGAAGTGCCTAGACCTCGTCACCGGCCACCTTGTACACCTAGACACCGCGTTCAAATGATTTGTACACCTAGACACTAAAAACAACGCGGCGAAGTACCTAGACCTCGTTATCGGCCACCCTGTACACCTGGACACCTTCCTCGAATGATTTTTACAGCCAGACACAAAAAATCACGGTGCGCGCCACCTAGACCTCGTCACCGGCCACCTTGGACACCTAGACACCGCCCTTGAATGATTTTCACACTTAGACACCAAAAACAACGGATCGCACCACCTAAACCTCGTCATCGGCCACCCTAGACCTCTAGACACCTTTCTCGAATGATTTTTACACTTAGACACAGAAAACCACGGTCCACTCCACCTAAAAGTCATAATCGGCTATCCTGGCTACCGCTACCGAGCCACATATTATTAAAAAAAAAAAATAAATTAAATCACATTACCGTAGTCCCGCTGGTCGGTATATGAGTGATCACATCAGTGATCCCACTGATCTGTATAAGTATGTGGAAAAGCAATATGTGCGGCTAAATTCACGGTCTGAACATTTGGGCTGAAGAATCCCAAACGGATTTTAGCATTTTGTTGAGACATGCTTGTTTATTGTAAAAAAAGCTGCTTTCGTGGCAATATATCTATTGGAAATCATAGTTAGGCATACTAATATGATTTTACGCTAAAAACATGTATATACAATAATGTAAATATTCGTATTAATTGAATTGAAAATTGAAAACCCAATGTAGAAGTAAATAGTATCGCGGTCGCCACAGGCTTTTCAAACTCGTCTTCGTGGCGCTACCGCGCCACTTGCTTACTAAACTCAGATTATAAAATTTGTTAATGCCATTAAACTGCAGAAGTATATGAAAAATCGATTTGCGACAGAACATCTTATGTAGATATGTACTAATTACTTTAAATGTTTTTGAGAGATAAAGGTAACTGTATATTTTATTTATTAAAAGTCACAAATATAAACGTAATTTTTGCGTGATAGTTATTCGAGTTATAAGCGGAATTTGGAAGTATTTGAAATTATTGTATCAAGGTGTCAAGTTGTAGAGTAGCAACGTTTTGTTGGGATTTGCATGATGCGCGTGGTTATTGTTTATTTTGCTTACTCCTAGAGGAAGCATTGTAATAGTAAAATTCTAAGTTTCGTCAAAACTTCTAGAAAATACTTTTTGGTGTGTTAGAAGTTCAAATCAAGTGTTTTTAGAAAATGTCCGTATGGTTGTGTATGTATGTATGCCGTAATATTTCTAGAACTACTTCGTCAATATCAATAAAATTTGAAATGCATATCTATTTTTGGATTTTGAATTCGGGAAAAACAATTATTTTTTATTTTTTCAATGATTTTTTCTTATGGCCATTTTTTGATTTTTGAAAAACACTATTTTGCGTTTTTTTAATCATCATATTGTTACAAACAATTCAGCTAAAATGCATTTGAAAGAGAATAAAATTATCTACTTTTTCTCGTTTGGTCCCCGGGATCGACCAATTTGTCCGGCAGATAAAATGAAAATGGTGATTTTTTTCCAAAACTTCATATCTCTGAAACGAAACATCATAACCCTAGGAAAAAAATCATCTCGGTGGGTCATGTGTCAAACTATATCCCATTAAAATTTCAAGTAATTTAACTACTTATTTTTTCAATAATAACCCTTCAACATCGGATCCCCACAGGTACTATCGGTGAACAATACTTCCGTAGTGCCTGTTAACTAGCCTTTTTTTGGCTTTTCCTTTGAAGTTTGACATTTTCGTACATCCCATATCCACCAAGGTGATTAGGGGTTCAGGATCAAACTCGTGTTCTTCATTCTGCATCGACCTGTCGTCTTCTCCCTTCTGCATCGTCCAGCTGTCTGCTTCCTGCCGCATCGTCTGGTCGTCTACTTCGAGCAGCATCGACCGGCCATCCTCTGGACAAACTCCACCTCGACACCTACGTTCCTCTGCATCGGGTGAGGGAGTCTGGGCTCAACTTAGTTACCAACGTTCCTCAGCATTGGTCTGAGGAGCACTTAGAGATACTTAACCCTAGCTCCTACGTTCCACTGCATCGGGCAGGGAAGTGAGAGCTCAACTCTGTGTCCTACGTTCCTCTGCATCAGTCCGAGGAGCATTTTGTATCTATTACCTGATGGCCTTCGTCTAGCAACAGTTTTACTCAGCTGTTTCGTCATGTCCTTCCCTTCTATTCTCTTCATCATTTCTAACCTTCTTAATAATAGTCCTTACGTAGTTGTTTCAGCGCACCAGCCATCTTTCGACACTAGCATAGATGTCATCATTGACTCACGGGTCACCCTAGCTTCAAGGTACCGCTCGAGTTCCTCTATAGAGTATTGTCAGAACGCCGGTTTTCTTTGTATATATTCTTTCGTTCTGTTGCCAGAAGGCCAATAGGCGGCATACTTAAAATTACGCACACTGCATCTTCTGATACTGTTTGGTAGGCAAAAGCGAGCCACAATGCACTTCTCCTATAAACTGTTGATAGCTTTCGTGCATAGGACTTCACCAACATAGCGTCCGCCCATATTGGGGCACCGTATAACATAATTGATATAGTTACACTGGCTAGGAGTAACCTTCGGTCCTGCGTTGGCCAACCTACATTTGGCATTAGTCGCGATTGTGCAGCACCAACTTTTGCTGCCTTATTTCTCGCCCTCTCAAGATGCTTAAACGTTAGTCTGGCATCTATGGTGATTCCCATGTATTTAATGATCGACTGAGAGTTTATGTCGTGTCCGTCCACTGACAGCCTTATTGTCTCTATTTTCTTTCTACTGGATATAAGAATAGCCTCCGTTTTATGGCTAGCAAGCTCAAGTCCAGTCTGCTTTAGCCAATCGTGGATTATACTTACTGCCTCGTTAGTGATTTCCGTTACCTCTTCCTTTTGCTTTGCTACTACCACTACTGCAATGTCATCTGCAAACCCTACAACTGTTGCACCTTCGGTTTGCACTTTCTACCGATATGGCCAAAAACTAGACATTTATAACACCTCGGCGGCTAGTTAGCTCTATCGGCTCGTTTTTGTGGTTAGCCACCCGGATCCGACAGTTGACCCATCTTATTCTGATCTTCTGTAGCTTAGTGATCTTAGCTATACGTCACTATACGTCTTTCGCAGAGATCTTATCGTAGAGACTTCTATGATGTTCTCCTCGCTAATTTCCTTTTGTAGTGCTTTCAGTACTTCCTCTTTTAAGGTAAGCATGTCCAGTTCTCCTACTTTAATGGCTTATTTTTCCTGGAGTGCTTTTATTATGGCGCCTTCCACTAGTACCGCTTTAACTGTTTCTTGGAAATCCGAGGTTTTGACTTCTTTTGTGCGTTCAAGCTTTATCAGAAGATCACCTGCAACTGTCCTGCGTATTTTATTTACGCTATTTCCCAGTATGTTAAGTGACAGAGCTGCTTTCATCTTGGACATAATGTCTGCATAGCTCTTTCCTTCTGCATCCTTGATGGATCTTCCGAACGGAAGAGCCCCGGGAGGGTGGCATTTCTGCCAGGGCAGTTGGGTGAACCCTGAGATTTCGGTAACCTCGGTATACCTCCCACGAAAGGAAGGGGGAAGGATCAGTAATGTTCCGAGCTGTAACTAGTCAAGTGATTGAAGGACCATCCGGTTGGCGAAGATCGAAACTAGTATACCCAGGCCCTTGTAAGCTAGTCGGGCTCTAACTAGCTGCTTGGGACTCTAGCCCTGGGAACGCTCCGGCGTAATGTATGGTTGGCCAATGCCAGAACGAGTGGGACGTTTAGAACGTGGTAGCTTGCTTAGTACGCTCGGCGGAAACGCTTGTGAACTCTCTACTGGGGAGGATAAAATCAGTACCACGGGGTCGGGGAGCCGCAGGGTAGTAAATCCTGTCCCGACAGGGTAAAGGACTCGTGGTGGCGGTGGTTGCCCGTATGCTGGGCAGAGAGTTTATCTTTCGATGTGTGAGTTGCAGCAGACAACTCGGGTATTGACCTGCAGAGTCATGAGGGATTAGATGGATCCCGACGCCCATCCGAGCGACAGGATGACTTCCCACTTAATGTCACCAGAAATCGGTAGGCCGTTGAATGTAAACGCGTGCATTCTTTGGTCGCGTTGGCCGAGCGTATCTCGGCCCCGCGCCCCACGGGGGGCCGTGTGGGGAAGCCCAGTACATAGCCCGCACGTTAAACAATTGGAGTAATGCATCCTTGATGGGCGGGTGGCATTTCTGCCAGGGCAGTTGGTGAACCCTGAGATTTCGGTAGCCTCGGTATACCCCCCACGAGAGGAAGGGGAATGATTCAGTAATGTTCCTAGCTGGAACTAGTCTAGTGATTGACGGACCATCTGGTTGGTGAAGATCAAAACTAGTATACCCAGGCCCTTGTAAGCTAGTCAGGTCCTAACTAGCTGCTTGGGACTCTAGCCCTGGGAATGCTCCGGCGTAATGTATGGTTGGCCAATGCCAAAAACGAGTGGGACGTTTAAAACGTGGTAGCTTGCTTAGTACACTCCGGTGGAAACGTTTGTGAACTCTCTACTGGGGAGGATAAAATCAGTACCACGGAGTCGGGGAGCCGCAGGATAGTGCCCAACTCGGGTATTGACCTGCAGAGTCATGAGGGATTGGATGGGATCACGCCGCCCATCTGAGCGGCCGGTTGACTTCCCACTTAATGTCACCAGGCATCGGTAGGTCATCGAATGTTAACGTGCATTCATTGATCGCGTTGGCCGAGCGTATCTCGGCCCCGCCCCCCATGGGGGCCGTGTGGGGAGGCTCAAGACATAGGCCACACGTTAAACAACTGGATTAATGCATCCTTGATGATTATTCTTGCTGGACCTGTTCTGGTTTGCAACGCTAGGAACACTTTTATCCTCTTTGCTTGCCTTTTTCTCCTTTTTCTTCGACTTTCTTGTGACGACTTTCTGCCACGCTGTCTTTTAAGCTTGATTATATGCTCCTTTGTTTCCTCTATGTGTGTATGTGTGTGTGTATATGTGTGCGTGTCTACGTGCGTGCGTGCAAATGTAAAGGGCATGGCAACTTATGTAGTAAGTATCTTGAGAGTTGTTTGTAATTGATCAATATATTACATCAATATATCAATATATCAATATATTAGTTTAAATTACCAATCATTTGACTGAGCCCTTAATTAAACATAATGATTTTTTGTTAGTCGTCTTATAAATGAAATAATATAATTGTAAACTTGACTTATTTTAATTGATCTTAGTTGTTTTTAATCTGTAATTTCACAGTTAAAATAATTATTGACATTCATGATGATACGCAAAACATCAACGCGCCTAACAACATGGCTGATCAATCAGAGGTGCCAGCGTTTGTCCAGTGTCGATGGTGTTACACCCTGTTGGCGAAGATAGGAATCTGACGCGCAGCAACGGTGGCGACTGATTTCGCGCTATTTAGAGAGAGATAGAGCTATTTGTGTCTAACCTTTAAAATGCTCTGTAGAAGACCTCCATTCGATTGTATTCGGGGCTGATGGTCCAAAAAATCAGATTTTTCTTTTCCTTTTTAGCGATGTTGAGAGCCGATGCTATGTCCACATGATGAAACAGCTATAAGGATGTTCGCCGGATGTGGTTTTTTAGCGCTAGCGTGCGAGCCAGATAGAGGATCCTTCCCACTGTGAAAAATCACTCGTTTGAGTGAGGAAACACATTAAAATAATGCTAAATAAGTAGAGCGACTTGATGATGCTGCTAGACTTACCAAGCGTGGACGAAATTATGTTATAATAAAAATTATATATTATAAAAAGAAACTGATTATTTACAAATATTTTCGTTGGAAATCATAGTTAAGCACAGAAAAGATACTAATCAGCCAAAAAAACTCATGAACAGTTACGATAAGCATTTTTTTCTGGATCCTGAAAAATCCGAACACTGCGCGCGGCTGCGTTTGCTTCTCAAACTCGTCTTTGTAGCGCTACCGTGCTACTTGATAAATCATGTAGAAAAGCATTAGAACGAATCAACATATAAAGTATTCAAACCATATTCAGGAAGATTCATGTAAATCCAACTAATAGTGTGGTCGGATATAATCAAGGGTATCTTTCAATACAAAAAATGGGATTCATGGGGATTCATAATAAATAATAGTGTATTTTTTTTTTTTACGTGGCATTTGGAACTCGAAAGTTCATCGCCTCATCCACGCAAGCCTTCCACGCTGCCCTATCTTGTGTCAACCCCACCCAGGATGCACCTCTCCGATCGACACCCACCCGTCCTATTTCTACTAGATCCGCTTTTACGTTGTCCTCCCATCTACGTCTAGGTCTACCTAGAGGTCGCGTTACCATCGGCCTGCCCTTCATGACACGCGCTGCCGTACGGTCGTCTCCCATTCTCGCTACGTGCCCTGCCCATCCCAATCTGCGCGATTTTATTATTCTGTTAATATTTGGTGACGCGTACAGATTGTGTAACTCAACATTGTGTAGTCTCCTCCATTCCCCGGTTTCCTCATCTTTATTCGGCCCGTATATTTTTCGCAAGACTTTATTTTCAAATACCCTAAAACGGATGTCCGCCTGCTTAGTGAGAGCCCACGTTTCGCACCCGTACAGAACCACCGGCAGTATTATTGTCTTGTATATTCTTATTTTAACGTTGTTAGACAATAGCCTCGACTTAAGTAAATTACTCACGGCGTAGAAGCAAGCATTACCCGAATGGAGTCTCTTGTTTATTTCGACATTAATCTCGTCTCTATCATGGTCGTACCCAGATACCTGAATTCGCTAACCTTTTCAAAAGTAAAATCCCCAACTCTGAGATCTCCCTCCCCTCTGCAGATGCCTAGTTTATCCACAATCATGTACTTTGTTTTTGATTCACTAACTTCTAACCTGTATACTCTGCCGCTTTTATGAGGATTTCCGCATTTACTGTCAAACAACCAATCTATTTCGCTACAATTTTCACTAAAACCTGTTAAATGATCGACTTCACTTGTTCTATCATTACTATACGTTTTCCGAGATAATTTTTAGCTATTTTCGTTATAGCCTGTTACCTGATTTATTTCATGATGACATACTTGCGTTGCCCACAACTCTGGTGTTTAGTTGCCCTGTTGATCACCTGAAGAGTCACCTCTGGGTTGAGCTTGTTCTCTGCCTCGGCCACGACCTCTGTTAAATCCACCTCTATTGAAGCCTCTGTGTTGACCTCGTTGACCTTGATTGGATTGGTCTCGTTGACTTTGGTTGTAATGAGCACCACGACCCCGGTTGCTCTGCTGCTGTGGCCTCGTGCATTCGCTTTTGTAGTGGCTTGTTCTCCCATAGTTGTAACATTTGCCTTTGATTTGTGCTGCAAAGGCACTAGCGTTACTTTTGTTATCTGGCTCGGGTTGACATATTCTTCTCCTTAATCTTGGATTTTACATAATCAACTGTTCTTTGATCTTCTGGGATAACGTCTATAAAATCCCCAATATAACTGTAGCTTGGTGGCAAAGCTCTGATCAAATATCTTAGCTTTTCAGTTACTTCTAATTCTCCATCGGCTGATTTGAACTCGTTTGTTACTTTTTCAAATTCTACAAAAAATTCTTCTACTGTTTTGTAATTGTTTAATTTGATTTCTTCTATTTTACCTCTACATATAATTTGTAGGGCTGTAGATTGAGTCGTATACATCTTATCAAATTTTTTAATCATCTCAAAAGCTGTTATACATCCACTGATGTATTCTAACTGTTTATTAGATATAGTGCTTATTATAATCGTTCTTGCCTTTAATTCTTTTCCTTCCACTCATCTTCTTTTGCTTTATCTTCGTCGGTCATTAACCTGTCTGCTGGATCTTTGCATTTTTTGTATTCTAGTAAAATTATTAATCTAATTTTCCAGCTAGAATAATTTGCCCCGTCAAATACGGTTATAAGAATATCTTCTACGTTGGCTTGCTTAGCCATATTTATTTCTTTTGCACTTATATCTTTGTATACTCGATTTTTCAGTACAATAATTTTCTTGATTTTTTTCAAAAATATTTTTCTAATCTTATTTCTTATTTTCTTTGTTAATTCAATATCTGTAGCATCTAATTCATTCTCTTGTTTTACTATATGTTTAAGCCACGAAAACATGTGCTTAACCTCTAAATTTGACACGTGCTCTATACTTGCACGTCACCACGTTTTTCACTTGCCGACTTTAATCCATTGACATTGACGCACTTTAATCTTTATTAATTTTCAAAAATCTTCTTATTGTTCAGTACCTGACGACTTTGTCACTGAGCATATGTTTTTTGACTTTAACCCTTTCTGAACTGGTTAATCTTTACTTTAAATTTTTCTTTTGTCGATAGACGGTTCGACAAAAAAAATTCGAATTCTAATGCTTCACAAGCATATAATTTTTATCGAGAAATTTTTTCCTTTTATTTCACTGTTCAAATTTTCACTGTGAGATTCACTTTGTTAACAATAACCGTTAACTTCTTTTCCACGTGGCTTTTGTTCTAACTTCACTTTTTAACCCCCCTTCAATTTTACATCTCCCCGAAGGTTAATTTAAAAAATGAAAATAAAAGTCTCCAACGTTCTGCTACCATGTTGGAAGGTTGGATTAATAAGTGGAGACTTGAGTTTATAATTAATAATTATATATTGTAGTCGGCAATAGTCTGACGAGAAACAAGTCCGCTCACATCTGAGTCTTATAGTCGAGAGAGAATGTGTAGTACAGCGCGGTATAGTCTGACTCTACGAATGAGAGTGTACAGTGTAGTATAAGCGCTTAGAGTATAATTGCGAGGGATGCGCGATACGCTTGCTCTCGCGTGAGCTTGTCTGACTGCACAAAATCGTCGTCCACCAATAGATGGCGCGACGTATACCATTTCTGAGTAGTATCACAATCATATATATTTACCCTGGCGAGATTTCTCACGTGATTATTTGACGTGATATCTCACGTGAGAAGTCACGTTAACAATCACGTCCGAAATCATAAAATTGAATTATTTATTTTAATTGAAATAAATTATTTTATTTTTACTAAACAATTATGTAAAATAGATTTGTTAATAATCCAAATAAATTGGCCCAAAAAAATTAAAAAAAAACGTTGCCCTAACCGAGAATCGAACCCCGCCCCTCAACTTCCCAATCCGTTATCTTACTGCCTGAGCTATTTGTGCTGTTGTAAGTATTGAAATTCTATACTGTTTTTACCTAAAAATATGTTTGATTTATGATTTTGTACAATTTACACGTATACTTCAAGATAAAAATTGAAAAGATTTAAAATATTTTCGAAGTTAAGATTGATATTTATAATCTAAATTTGATATTACCATTATATTATTTAGCATAGAAGAATTATTCTCATTTATACAGATGAAAACGCAAAATTGTTACGTCGGAATGAACGCAACTCACCAATATACTTACTTTTATTCGAGTCCCTATCTTCTGTTATTTATTATTCATTTAGATTTACAAGGAAATCCCTTTTGGCTACCGCAGATGCGGTCACTGCCTTCCGGGGAGCCGGATAACGAAATCACTTAGACGGGGTTAAGTTTTAAAGCAACTACTATAATGTATTTCACTCGTATTAGAGAAAAGAGAAAAGTACCCTGCAGTGTATATATGCGTGAGTGTGTGTGTGTAGAGATGCGAGAGGCAGGAGGTTGCAGCTGTGCGTCCTTGTCGCCCCTTGAGCCTGGCGTCGGTGGTTCAGTGCGGTCAAGCTGGTGCGCGTCTCGGATCCCTTCGGCTCATTCCTCCTTCGAGCAGCTGCAGATAGATGGGCGCCTTGATGTGTCGTCTCTCTTCTTAGCGACGAGAGAGGATGGTGTGTCTCAGTGATCGAGGTACTTATACAATTTGGTACCGCGGAGGTAAAACTGTTTGTTTTCCCGAGTAATTCAACTATTTTCATAGGTCTATATTTTTCAGCGATGAAGTCTTTTTTTACTGATCTTACTCGCGACTGGTAGCGATTCAATATTAACTTATAAACTGATTCGAATTTAGTGGTCTGGCGACTTGCAGTGATTCGACTTGTAAGGCAACTTCAAGAAAACAGACGATGTGCACCCTTTTGCTCCTGGCCTTTATATACTGGAAATTCTATAGCCTTGATTTTCCATATTTAGGAGTGCCTAATATTCTCACGACTTTCCTCTTGACTTTGCGTGACCTCGTAAAAATGTTTATTACCTTGAGTTTTTAGGAAAAGCGTCTTGTGACAGCTTTCCTGCTGCTTTTCATCGCCTGCGTACTGTCATGTGTAGCTTTTCCCGATTTGATTTCGGGAGAGCATGTTCGACCGATGCTTGCTCTCCGCATAGCTATTTTGATTTTCGTCGCTTTTCGTGGGGAATATCGCGACTCGTTTAGTGACATCTTTTTATTTCGTCGCCATCATTTTTTTCTTGGCGTTAGCCATTCTTTCGGATGATCTTCGCCTAGAGCGCGGTTTGTCGCTACGCCTCTAATTATATTTTTGTAGGAATACGTTGTGGTGGGAAATACTGCTTGCGGCTGCTGCGATGACGATGCTCGCGAGTGTCTCACGTATGTGTGTTTCTTGTTTCGTGCGTAAAAATTGTGTGACCTACTAAAATTGGCGTCGTAGGCGCGTAATGGAATGGGGGATTCCATTACACCACCTCGCCCGAATAAGAACGGACGAGTGAAACTCGATGTTCGTAAGATTTTATGTGTGTGTGTGTTTTATAAGTAATGATCGTTAATTCATTCTTCCGCACATCATTATTTATTTACATGATTTGTTGTGAGGTACTTTTCTTTAATACATAAATTTCGATGAAGGTTTTTTTTTTTTTTTTTTTTTATAAACATAGTTTCTGGTGTGTACAGAAATGATTTTTCATTGCGCATTATTATATAATTACTGATAAAAGTTTTTACAATGATGGATATTTTCATAGTTTACATATGTGATTAATGATAATATTTTTACAATAATGGATATATTTCGCATTTTACATATAAGAGGAAAAAAAATTTTGCAATAATGGATATTTTTCGTATTTTACATATAAGATTGATAGAAAAATGTTTACAATAATGGATAGAAAAGTTTTTATTTATAGTATGTGAAACATTTTTGTGTAGTGTGATAGGGATAGGCAGGTGTATGATTTATTTTTGTTTTTCAATTTGTATATGAATGATAGTTGACTGTAACATAAAAAATGTTGATTAGTATATGCATGTGTTTGTTAGGGTTAGTGTTATGTTTAAGAATACTTTTCTCCTTTTATTTTACAATTTATATTTTCAATTGATTTTATGCAATAAAATTCCACCCCACCAGAAAAAGAATGTTGAAAATGAAATTTCAACATTCCTCCCGGTGTGTGCAGGAGGTCCCATCATGCGCTTTCGTCGATTTCAAATTTTTATTACTTTCTTTCCCAAGCTCCTCTTTCTTAAGGACATGTGTTTCTCCCTACTTTCTTTCCTAGTTTGAGGTACTCGATTTCCCTGATTTTCCTAGCTCGTCCGGGTGATGCAGGCTGATTCGGCATCAGTTTGTCGGGGATTTTAGTGGTGTGCAGTTAGTTCGTCACAGTTTCTTTTGATTCTCAACAAAATGTGTGAGGTAAATAAAAGTTTTTGTATTTTTTATTATTTTTATATTATGCTTTATCGTGTGTTAGTTCATTATTTGCTTATTGTTATTGATTTTTCTTTAGGTGGTTGATGTTATTAAACCGATCGAAGGAAGTGATTTACAGTGGGAGCCTTGTCATAAACTGGGTTGGGACTGGTGTGGTGTTTGTTTTCATTACGAGACGAGCCCTTCTCGGATTATGGTTAAGCACACTAATTATGGTGTCATTTCGGTTTGTAAATATTGTTGTTTTCTTTCCTTGGTTTGGTTAGTATTAATTATGGCTCGTTTTTATGTTATTTTTCTAGTATCGTTACCCTGTGCTTCAATGTGCTATGAGTCTGGACCTAATTCGGGACTGTTTCATATTATGTCATGTCAAGGTGGATGAATTTCCTGGCTCTATTCACGATGTGCTGTTTGCCGGTTAAGCTTTGCCTCTGCCCCTCCTTTAATGCAGTGGGAAACGGAAGGGGTATGTATTATTATTTTGTGTTTATTCTCGTTTTGTATTATATAATTTATACGAAGTCTAACTGTTGTCGTTTTCAGGTTTGGATTCCTGTCCCCTCGATATGTTTCGATCTAACAATATAGATATCCGATATTGTTTTCAAGATTTCTTCGTAAACGGAAGTGTTATTATTTGTGTGATTATTATTTTCTATAGATATAGGAATATTTACGATATAAGTGTATATAGTTTGTAAGGATGATATTTTTAAATATACGTTTTTCTTTATTAATGTTAAGATCAAAGGTGTTACTAATATATATATATATATATACGTTTTTCTAAGTATTGAGATCAAGAATCACGATTAATCATTATGTATTGATGTAATTGTTATTTTTAAAGGGTTTCTAGTAGTTCATTAATATCTTTCCATATTTCGTCCGATAGTTCGGTTGATAGTGGATCCGAATCCATTTCGTTTACGGCATTTCCTAAAAATTCTATTGATATCTCTTCCGTCATTGCATTTGTTAATTCTTGTATCATTTCTTCTTCTGTTAAGTTAGTTTCTAAGATAGGATTATCATTAATTTCCGGTGACATCTTATTTCTCATGGCTTCAATTATTACTTTGTTCATTTCTGTAAATGTTGATTGTGGTTCTAGCTCTCTTACGTACTTTCTTTTCTTTAATGGTTTATCTTTTTCCTCCGTCATGTCATTTGTTAATTCTAGCATCTTTTCTTCTTTCGTTAAGAGAGATCGTAATACACGAGTATTGCTGGCTTCTAGTGGCGCCGTTTCTTTCATGACTTTGGCTATTTCTATGTTCATTTCTGCAAATGTTGATTGTGTTTTTGGCGCTTTTGCGCTTTTTCTTTTCTTTAGTGGTTTATTTTTTTCTTCCGTCTCGCGGTTATCTATGTGCAGTTCTCGTATGGGTGTCTTTTTTACTCGTTTTGCTTCTTTTCTTTTTTTGTTGGTTGGTTGTTGTGCTGTTTTATTAATTCTTATTGGCATATTGGGTGCTCTGAGTTCTAGACATTCGTCGGTGATTGTAGCTTGTGTTTTGGTTTTCTTCGGTGCTTCCTTAGCCTTTTTAGGTGATCTGTCGGATATTATATCTAGTTGTCTGACCTCTGCTATTTTTTTAGCATTCGGGTTTGCTTGTAATGTCAATCTTGTTTCTTCCCATTCTTTGATTTCTTCTAGAGTGACTCTCTTTTTGCATTCCACGCATTTCGTGGCGTGTGTCTTTGGACTGTTTTTAAATGATATGTTTCTCACAAATATCGATCCTGTCGGTGATTTTCTTACGCAATCTTCGCAAATTTGATTTTTGAGCAACCTTTGATACAGAATTGTTTTGCATAAATTGTCTGTCATATTAGCCTGTTGGTGCATCTTCCGCACGCGGATGCTGGTCTTGAAGTTACTAGGTATTCCAATCGTGTGTAGCTGAGTTACGGTGTTTATTGACTCTCCTCTTTCATAGAAGGATGGCATAAAACAAATGCTGCAGAGTGATAATCTTCGTATTTGTCCTACGTAGAAGCAGGTAACTCCCTCTCTTAATTTGACACAGGTTGATTGCAGCAAGGTGCCGTAAACTTCTGGATATTGGCTCGGGATGACTCCGTCGACTGGCGTATCGTCCTCCTGCATGATTGTCCTATGTTTATTTGTTTGTTGGTTATTTTCCTTTTTTTTATCACACCGTATTCTATGTTATTTTCTGTCCTTATTTTTATTATGCATTGGTTAATTTTGATACACCGTATATAACATTTCACACGATAAATATAGTATTCATTAGTTTTTCTTCACACACAAAAAAAAAATTTATCATTTTTATTTATTTGCTCTTGTTAGTATATATACTCCACACAATTATTATTTATTTATACGGAATCCGGTCTTTCGTTCGGATAATTCGGAATTTCCGTGTATGAAGGTTCTCTTGGGCACGTTGGAGTTCGATATGTGCAGATTCGATACTCTTGTTTATTTTAATCTCCTTCTCTTTATTTTACTGGCTTTGTTACTTTCTCTCATTTTTGTTGTTGACCTAAATGTAACAGTAGTTGTGTGACAGAATTCCAAATAGCTCCGAGTAAATGTATTGAAAATCCGTATAAATTATATATCGCATACCCATGTATTATAGTATCGATAAGCAATTTAATGAGTCTACAAAGCATAATTATTCCGATTAGTCCCGCACTTGCGGTTCCAAAAGCCAAAAAACTTGACCACATCCGATCCCATGTATTTCTTGCTATTACTTCGATAGCTTGTTCGTCGAACATATTCGTTATCGTAATTCCTTCTTGATTTACCTTTCCACCCGCCATACCTAATGCTATTTTATTTATATATATATATATATATATATATATATATATATATATATATATATTCTTTTTTTGTTTTAAACCATTTCGACTCTTTCGCCCTCTACGTAACTATTATTAGTAGTATCATCGTCCGTCTCGTATTCGTATACATTTTTAAAATAAATGCTTGTAATGAGTACTATTTCCCCGAAGCCCTAACATTCTTGTTTCTCCTATTTGAAAATACCTGGTTTGTTGCATTATATCGCATTCGCGCTGAGATAATTCCTTGTAATAACTTATCTCGCCTGCTGCTACTCGTGACGCGTGTGAGTGCATACCGCAATGTGTAATTACGCATGTTATTTTGACTGAACATTTATATACATGAGTTGACGAATATTCATTAAGTTGCAGTAATTGAGCGTAAGTTCGCGTGACGTTAACAGTTGGTTTCTTTATGTCATAATCTCCGATATCTAGTAATGATATTGTTGTTAGATTCGAAAGATGATCTCCACAATCGTAACCGTATAATCCGTTTACGGTATGAAGGGTGCTTAAAAGCAAGAAGGGCAGCCAGGGTATGACCATCTGCAAAGAAACGAAATACGATCTTTCAAGATTTCTTTTTACACTCTCGATTATTTATTTGGATACATATATATATATATATTTTTTTTATACAGGGTATATACATTTCTTTTCTTTATATATTTTTATATATATATAATGACTCTATTTTCTCTTTTAATACATATATTCTTTTTTTTGTTTTAAACCATTTCGACTCTTTCGCCTTCTACCTAACTATTATTAGTAGTATCGTCGTCAGTCTCGTATTCCTATACATATTTAAAATAAATAATGATTCCCGATGTTATTAACACAAGTATGAATATGATCGCGATTATTACAGAGTATGATATTAAAACTGATACATGAATTGTAAAAATTTTTCCTTTGTTATTTCTCGGGCTTCTCTTTCGATCTCCCTGAAATATTGGTTTCCTTCTTCTTGGCTTAGTTCTTCAAAAATTTCGTTTGTTGTTAGCTCTTTAAAAACGTGAGTTTCTTTATGTTCAATGTCTTTTCTGGTAGGATTATCTCATGATTCGGGTTCGTTTTTGTCACTGATCCTTATATATTCATGCCCTTGAACTCGATGTTGCATACGTTGCGGATTTTTAGCAATCCGACTCCATCCAATGTGATATTGCCTTGATTGTCTTGACATTGATATTGTATTATATTTGGTTTGCTGAAAGCGTACAGAATACTACCTGTAGATTTGAGAAATGGCATGCAGTCAAGGTGTTCTTTTTTATAGACTATTCGGCAAGTGTTGTAATCTGTATCCTCTGGGTTCATCAATAGCGTGATTTCGTAACTATTTTGATCGTTAAAAGTAAACCATTGTGCTGGACAAATAATTAGTTGGTCACCGTGTTTGCATTCTTGAATTTCCTCGTAATTGGCATGGTAGTGCGAATTATTGTGTAGTAGCATATAGCGACTGCATAGTTCGATATATGCACTGCGCACGGTATTGCGCTTTATTTATTTTTCGGTAGGTTATCTTTTGTTGGTTTTCTGGGTTTAAACTTCGCAGTGTTTCATGAGTTGATTCTATAGCTTCGCGAAAATTTTCATTATTGTTATACATAATCGACGTTATAAATTCTATGTTGTCGACTAGGGGACGGTGGTATGCAGGAGTGATGCCTTGTCGGGACTCTTGCCTCATTTTCAGCCCGTAACACAATATTTGCTTAACAGTATTGTCTTGAATTGTAGGTGCTGCCATTTGGTTTCGTCGGCTGGATAATCAACGGCGTTATTGTCTCGTCTCATATTATGTTCCTAGAGGGAGATATCGCTTTCTTTATTTATATTTGAACTCTTCACTCTTGATTTTGTTAGGCGTTTGTTTAGTGGATACACGTATTCATGCTTTTTTTTTAATTTAATATTTTTTAAATGAGTACTAAACCTCCTCAGGCTCTATATGTATATGAGACTCGAAGTCTATTTGCGTTTACTGTTTTAATCTTTTTATTTTCATTCTGATTTTAACGTTTCGCTGGTTGTTCAAAACATCGACAACCGTATACGGCCCTTCATATCGGTCAGCCAATTTATATTGTTTTCCCCCTTTGAGTAACCAAACTGTATCGCCTATCCTAAATTCTTTTGCGTTTATTTTTTTGTCATAATAATATTTTGAGCGGATTTTCGATTCAATTAATTTTTCGCGAGCAATTCTTTGGAGTTCGTTCAAACGTGTACTAAGGTTCACGACGTAATCATTACGTATGTGGGAATGAGATCTTCCGGTTCGAGTGGCTCATTCGAAGGAACGCGTGCTAAACGTCCAAAAACTAACTCGTATGGTGTAAACTGATGACCTTTGCGAGGCACGGTATTGTAACAGAAAGTCGCTAATTCTAAGCATTCGTCCCAAGTTTCCTTGTCTAAAGCCGTTTTAATATATTCGGTCAATGAGTGATGTGATCTTTCTAAGGACCCGTTAGATTGAGGATGATACGCAGTTGTTTTTACTTGTTTAATACAACATTTCTTTGCTACTCGTCTTATTAAACTTGACATGAAATTACTACCTTGATCTGTGAGAATCGTAAGAGGTGCGCCAAAATACAAATAAAACGTTTTATTAATGCGTCGGCGACAGATTCCGCGGTGGCATCTTTGATAGGTATCGCGAGGCAATATTTTGAAAAGTTACATTGAATTGTTAATATATTATTATATCCATTTTTGGATACGGCGAAAGGTCCGACTATATCGAGACTAATTTTCTCCATGGGTGATTGCGATAGTTTCTTTAATTGACATGTGAGGCATTTACGTATGAAATTTTGTACATCTTCTTTAATATTTTCCCAATAATACCTTTGTTTAATCCGTTTATAAGTATTATTGACTCCCTTGTGCCCTCCTATGGCTGTATTGTGTAAGCAACACATACATTTACCACAAAAATTTTTAATTATTGATTTTTTATATTATTAAGCTATAAAGTTAATATAAAAGCGTACGTACGTGCGTACGTGCGTACATACGTATGCACATTTCCTGTAATATAATTGTAATGAATAAACAAATATAATTTTTTTTTGGTATACTCATAATACAACATAATGTGTATACGTACGTAAGATAAAAATCATCACATTTGGTCCAGATTAAATGATGCTGGAGATAATGATTATATAAAATAAACATTTTATACTACACATATATAGAATTATTCTAGGAATTTGAATAATTCTTCGGAATTTTTACCGTATATTTGATATCCACTAGGTGCACTTCCTTGTAGATGATGTCGCGTCGACCTGGGGGTCATCCTGACACCTGGGCATCCTCTACAGGAAGTCACAAGTAATTTACGGTATATTTCATGTTCAAATGGCGTATCTCTAAGATCTATGTTATAGTAGTCAGAAATATTGCTCTCTGCGTTTGACAGGGTTGAGACTGTCGTTATTATTAGACACAAATAATCTAATAAAAACGCCCGCATTACAATATTTTGTATTTTAAATTCTATAAACTGTTTTTAATATTATTCAGTATATTTAAAATAAATAAAACACACGGCCTGTATCATAAATATGAAATAAAATATAAATTTATTATTATGTTACTAATCAATTACTATCATATACAATTGAAATGACACTGGCGATGACTCAGCCAATTAAATAGAAATTTGTTCATCTACATTACATTAAAATTTTTAAATTATTATGCGATTTTTTCTGTAAAGAACCCTTTATCCTGTAAGAATATTTTGTACAAATAAATTTTTTCATAACAGCTGTAATCTTATTGTTAGTACAGCAACACATACATACATTCACCACGAAAATATATTCTTTCAATTATTGACGAGATTTATATTTTTAAGTTATAACGTTAACAAAGAAGCGTACATATATATATATATATATACAATTACTGTACTTTGTGATATATTAAGCCTGAATGATAGCGATGAATCAGCCAAAAAAATACTATTATATATAATAAATTATTTAATATCTAGATAAATATCGATTACTTATATATATATATATATATATATATATATATATATATATATATATAATTTAATTATATATATTTATTTTATTTACATATACATGTATATAAAATTTATTTAATATAAAATTAAATTAATTTCAATAGATTTCCGAATATACTATATTTTGCGTATATATGTTTATATCATGATCATTCTCTTTACATTTCTTTTTGTTGTCTATTAAAATATCGTTATGTGCGTAAATAGACTGTTTACTTAAAAATATTTTTAAATTATTTTTTAATGTTTTTTTAGAGAAGGGAACGTACAATTTACGATGACTAAATTCTGGAGTATATAAATATAATCCAACCTTGGCAAAAGATTTTGGTCAACTTGTTAATATCATAGATATACATTTAAGATAAGCAATGGCGATAACTCAGCCAAGAAAATACTATCATATATAATAAATTACTTAATATTTAGATGAATATTGATTTCTGATATATTTAAGATGAGGAATGATGATAACTCAGTCAAACAATTACTTTACTTCGTGATATATTAAAACTTAATAATGGCGATATAATGGCGATATAAATAAATTTTAATTTGTACATAGAAAAAGGAATATCTTACTTTGATAAAAGTATAATTTTCGCTGTTTGATGACTCATTTCATCAAATAACCCATTTTGACAAAAGATGGTCCCAGCACATAACCACATTATGAGAAATTCTGATTTTATAGTTAAAATTTATATTTCAACTAAACGAATAAAAGTTCATATTTTTAAAATTATAAAACTGTTTGTTGCAATATTTACATAAATGTATTATTAAAAATTAATACATAATATAAAGAATTAATATCATAAATAAAAATGTTGTTTAAAAATACTAAATATTCATAGTTAAAACATAAATTTTAACCATAGAAATTTTTCTAATTTGGCTATGTGCAGGGAACATTTTCTGTCAAAATAGGTTATTCAATGAAATGAGCTATTGAAATTAAAAATAACACTTTTATGACAATAAAATATCTCTTATTCTATATACGAATCAAAATCGATTTATAATTATAATTTATAATGATGATTTACAAAAATTGATATAACAAAATAATTGTAATAATTAGTGAAGAACCCAATTTATGAAATATATAACCTGGATAAATTTGGTAAAAACAATAAAGTTTGTTATCATTTCAAATTTGATGTAATAAAAACGCCCGCATTACAATATTTTATATTTTGATTATATTACCTGCTTTTAATATTGTACATATTATATTAAAATAAAGAAAAGTCACAATCATGTTTTTGCTTCCTCCTAGAGGAAGTTTTGTTATAATACAATTTTTAGTTTCTTTAAAACTTCTAGAAAATACTTTTTAGTGTGTTAGAAGTTCAAATCAAGTGTTTTTAGAAAATGTCCGTATGGATGTGTGTGTGAATGTGTGTGTGTGTGTATGTATACCGTAATATTTTTGGAACTACTTCGTCAATATCAATAAAATTTTACATACATATATATTTTTGGATTCTGAATTCGGAAAAAACAATTATTTTTTATTTTCTCAACTATATTTTTTTATAGCTATTTTTTGATTTTTCAAAAACACTATTTTCCCTTTTTTTAATCATCCCATTGTTACAAACATTTCATTTGAAAGAGAATAAATTTATCTATTTTTCCTCGTTTAGTGCTCGGGATCGACCGTTTTGTTCGTCAGATAAAATGAAAAAGGTGATTACTTTTTTTAAATTACATATCTCCAAAACTAATTGTCATAACCCCGCGAAAAAAATTATGTTAATGGCTCACGTGTCAAACTATATTCCATTAAAATTTCAAGTGATTTGACCACTTATTTTTTCAGTAATAAATCAAAAACTGAAAAAGATGAGTTTTTTTATGTGCCTCGATTACGGATGAAAAAAGGCTTTATTGCATTTGAGAATTCGGGAAAAAAAAAGATATTTTATGTGTTTTGGCTAAGTTCATTGCACAGCTTCCAAACCCCTATGGTTTGTAAAATATCAGTGTCAATTTTTTTTGAAAATTTTTTGATTTATTATATTTCTAAAAAAATGTAGTCAAATGCTTTAAAATTTTATTTGGTGATTCATTATAAAAAAAGCTATCTGCTGTTAAAATTTTAAACGCTTTCGTCAAGTGGTTTTTAACTAAAGAACTAAAATGTAAAAATCCTTTTCTCGAAAATTACGCGAGCGACCTATCTAATGAATAGCCTATTGTTTGGATGGTTAGGTTAGTTTGAAACACATGTAAATATGCGTGAAATTCTGTGAAAAAAAAATTGACAGTGTTCGTATTCTATAATAAAAAAACAGACGAGTCTACAAACTTTTGAACAATGAACCATCCAAATCCAAAACTAAAATTATGTATCAAAAATTGCCTCATACATTAGCAAGCAGATATGTGTACACTTGTGGGAGGAGGCTGGTCGGAGACCAAGAACAAGGTTCTTCTCCTGGACAAGGCACTTTATTTCTGTCTCTCTCTCTCTCTCTCTCTCTCTCTCTCTCTCTCTAGCCCGTCTGGCGTGTGCTCTGGTTAGAACGGAACTGACGACGGCGTCTGCGCTCCCTCGCAGCTAGCGCTGCTCTCTCTATCTCCGCGGTCGGACGTACCGCCATCTATCAATGGGGCACCTACACACTTCAGGGGGTCTGAGTGAACAAATTTGAAATTTTTTTGCATACCTACCCGACCACTTTTTTTTCGTTCTTTAGGTCATATAGAACCCAAAAAACCTAGCGTTCCCAAGATTGAAAAATACCTATTTTTATTAAGGGCAATTTAAATTCTCTTATGGGAATTTAACACGGGAAAAATTGTCGAAAACAAGCCACGATTCAACTTTACCCACTCAGTGTATAAAGGTGCAATCCAAAAATGTGTATTACTAGGATCAAAGTATTGGAAGAGAGCTTCAATTTGAGGACCGGTGAGTTAAAAATGATTGCCTAGGGAAAAAGTTGTCTAGGCCTCAAAATAGCGAAAAATCATAAGTACTTGAATTTTGTACGAAAATCGGCGATTATTCTTTTTTTTTTAATCCTTATAACTTTTGACCCCAACGATCAATTGCAATCGTCCGGGGCTCAAATTGTAGCTCTTTTCTTCTGCTTTCGCTTTCAAAAATCAGATTTTTGAACATTTTTATTTTACGATCAGCTATATATATG
>JAZHPH010000129.1:274204-332440 GCA_037356405.1 Nasonia oneida | reverse complement strand
GCCATTGTTATAACTTCTATTCCTTTACTCAAAAAGTAGTAAATCAAAACGGTATACAAAAAAGTTTTACCTGTCCCACCTGGACCATGAATGTAAATTAAAAACTGTGTATCAAAATTTTTAATTAAGTCATCGAAAATTTCTTTTTGATCTTTATTTAGTTGTAAATAAAGTTTGTCAAATAATATTTTATAATTTTGACAATCCTCATTAGTTAAATTTTCAATAACTGTAGTATTTGGTTGTGGAAGTCCGAATTCTGAACATTTGTCATTTTCAAAGTTTAGACTTTTTTCAATTTCGCAAAGTGCTAAATTTTCAGAAGCAGACATTTTATTTCTATCACTTAGATTTTTATTGTCAAATTTTTTAATGAAATCTTCACAAAAATTGATTTTATATTTCTCCCAAATTGTTTTGGCAAGAGATAGTTTGTTTATCATTAAATACCATGCGAAATATGATCGTAATTGATAAGGGAACATAGTAAGACATGCTTCATCAAATGCATTGAAAATTTCTTTGTCATTTTCAATAAGACCCATTGCTATTGCTGTTTCAGTATAAGTCGAATAAATAACTCCTTCAAACTTTTTCAAATCAGAAAATGATTTAGCACCTTTAACTCTATGTACAATTAATTTCAAATGAAATAGTTCTTGTTCTTTAGGCAATACGCATATTAACCTACCTAAAGTATTACTATGATTTTTACGTCTGATCCATTGTTTTTTGTTATTAAAAGTATAATACTCTGGGGTATCAACGTACAATAAATTTTCCGCAAAAGTGTCCGTTTGATTTAATTTGAACCATGCAGTTAATGTTGTTTCTTTGTTTAAGTTATCGATATCTATGTTATCTTCTGAAAACACTACTTTATGTTGATTTTCTAAATGAAGTGCTAATTTGGTAACAGCATGGGATCTTCTACAAATTGGTAATTCTTGGATCCGCCATGCTGCTTCCATTGGACTGACATATCTACAATCAATATACTCTGATATTTCATCGTATATTAATGTGGTGGGATCTTTTTTACTCATTTTAATTAGTGCTCTATCATGGCCCTTATGTAAATATTTATATAAATATTTTATGCTTAGAATAGATGCGCAATACTCAACGTTAATGTGACAGTTGTATTTTTTTAATAATTGTGAATTGTATGGAACTACCATAGAATTATCGACTCTAACTCGTTTACCTTCAATAGGTTTGTTATAGTAATTTTTTTGTTTGGAATTATCAGATCTACGATATTTGGGAAAACCATTGTGTTGATACCGCATCGTTTCTGAATAAGATTTAGGGAAGTTTTTTGTACATGTGTTTGTACTAGGATCATAACACAATAACTTATCTGTATGCGGACCATGTAACATATGTTTTAATACTAATTTTTTTAGTATAAAATCATTTTCTGGAATTTCCGCAGAGATGTATTTATCTATTTTCTCAGTATTATTTAATTTATCTTTAGGGTCTAATACAAACAACATGTGCGAATGTGGAAGACCGCGTTTTTGAAATTCAATGACATATACGTAAGCAATTATTTTACCGAATAATCCATTTAAAATGTCTGCCATTAAACTTTTCAATTTAGCGTAAAATAATCTTACAGTTAGTATCGCAATATCATTTGTCGTATATCCAGAAGGAAAATTTTTTAATAAAGTTTGTAATTCTGTCCATTTGGGGTTTGCAGTCATTGTGATAAATAAATCTGGAGTAGATCCTAATTTTCTAATAGCTGTCATTGAATCTAAAAAATTTTGATGCATATATCGAGGACTTCCAATATATGTGGAAGGTAAAATAAATAAATTACCCAATCGATTTTTATCTTCGAAATTATTTTTACAATTGGAAGCACTTTGCAGAACATGGTCTACTACACCTTGATAACATTCTATACGTAATTTCTTTTGATTAAATCTCAAATAATCCAATCTACTATTTTCAATGATGATATAAGCTTGGACAATGTATTGTTGGGTTAATCTACCACAAAATAAAATTGGACTAAAATTTGATTTCGGTCGATAAGCTAATCTATAAGCATAATATTGCAGAGGAGTTAAATTTTTTGTACTATTTCTGTTTTGTTTGAACATAGGATTCCAACCTAAATCTCCTTTAGGAAACATGATTGGAAAAATCATTGGATCAATATGGAATTAAAGTTTATTAATTATACACGTATTCGATTCATTAGGAGGTGGACTTTTTGGATAAATACAAAGATCGTAATTTAAAGGAATATCACCATCTTTTGAAGTTATCAGAGCAGCACATTCTCCTGTTGATGGTGTATTGTATCTACGTCTGTCTAAACGAATGTTTCGTGTAAAATATAATTTATACTCTATTAAATTTTGAGTTTTCGATAATTCATGTAAAGATTTATAGTTTTTTGTATATGGATTATTTTCTAACACTTGAGTAATAATTTGCACATGCGATTTAACTAATTGCTGATTTTCTTGTAATCTTATTTCAATAGCTTCCCAATCATCGTAGATATAAATTTGACCATTTCGTGGATTGTTATCTATAGGTGTTATTGTATTCGAAGATACATGACAAACTTGTCCTTGAATTTTTAAGTTATAAATGCCTGATTTAAATGTATGAATTTCTTTAGCCTTGAAAGAAGCAAAAGAAAAAAGGTTATTGTAATAACGAATTAGATCTTTAAACTTTCTGTCATTAAAAATTAATTCTTTCAAACGATCATCAAAATCACTTAAAATTGGTAATTTAATTTTACTGTTATGACAACAACTTTTTTTCGAAAATTCTACCGACCAAAATCGGGCATTACAATGTGGACAAAAATAATCCATCTCTCCAAAATCATAAATTTTAGTTATTGGCGTTAAATTTTTACGTAATTTGTCAGTAATACGTCTTTTATTACTACGAATAAGAGGCATGTTTTCTACTCTATCTGTGTTCTGTTTGTTTTGTACACGATGGTCGTTCATATGTTCTACTCTATCTTTTACCCTTTACTTTGCTATGCGATCTTCATTCATATTTTCCGTTTGATCGTTCTTCCTTTTTTTTCCTATTCTTTTTTCGTTCATATTTCCTACTCTGTCTTTTGCCTTTATCTTCTCTGCGCGATCTTCGTCCATATTTTTTACTCTGTCTTTTGCCTATTTCTTCTCTACACGGTCTTCGTCCATGTTTTCAACTCTGTCTTTCGCCTTTTTCTTCTCTACACGGTCTTCGTTCATGTTTTCAACTCTGTCTTTTGCCTTTTTCTTCTCTGCGCGGTCCTTGTCCATGTTGTTCACTCTGTCTTTTGCTTTTTTCTTCTCTGCGCGATTTTCATTCATATGTTCTACTCTATCTCTTGCCTTTTTCTTCTCTGCGCTGCCTTTGTCCATATTTTCCACTCTGTCTTTCATTGTCTTTTTTTTTCTAAACGAATTGCTTTTTTTTCTTTTATTTTGCAAACGTTTAACACTCATTTTTTATTAAATCATTCATTCTCTTCCTTTGAATTACATTCATATTGTTTTTCTTATTCATATAATATTCTTTGGATTTCATTTTTTTATAATCAATCAAGAAATTATTGTTTTTACTATTTAATAAAACATTATAATGACCTTTGTCAATAGAACCAGTAAGATGTAAATTCAATTCAAATTGTGTATTTAAATCTCTATTGTAATATATTGGTGGAAAATTGTCAGTGTATATAACAATACGTATAGGGTATATTTGACTAAATGATATTACTTCAACTTCTCCACCATATATTCCATTCTGAAACATATAAAATTTGTAAGAATTTTTATCGAGAATTTCTGGGTTATTCGGATTATTTAAAACGAAATGAGCGAAATATTCCCAATTTTTGAAAACATGATTAACGACATTCATTCTAATAGAATGGTGTAAGTTATCGTCATTGTGAAGAAAATAAGAAAAGCACCTAAATAGACAATTACCGTCTCCCAATATTTCTTTCTCTAATTTAGATTCAGACATTATTTATAGCTCTTTCGTATTCATATATATATCAAGATAAAGGAATATATTTTCTAAAGATTTGACAATATTCGGGATAAGACAGAATATACCTTCTTGTCATATGTTCTACTTTTTTGGAAATTTCAATTGTGAGCATAAAATCTGGAAAATAACAAAAAGAAGCAAGCTGCAAAGCCTATAATTAATTTTTTAATACACCCAACCGTAAAGTTCGTACTTGCCTTCAGATTTTTTTCTTTAAAGGCGGTGAGCAAATACCAACTCAACGGTGAGTATGTTAATAAACCGTATATTGGCCCTCAAAAATAATGAAAGTTATCGGTGCTTTTCTCAAACGACAACTTACGCACGAGCGCCAATAACAACCTCTATTCTCTTGGTGTATACTATACTATTATTAAGCAGATATAAATAAAATTGAATATGATTGAATCAAACATGAACTAACTGTAATCACTTGTTAATACTTGATAAATAATTTTTCAAGTCATTTACTTTATTCTCAATTTTTCTTTTAATGTATCATTTTCGTATTCGAGATAGTATGGATAATCTTTTACTTCTTGTAATTCTGTATTATCGAAAATTAAAGTTTTATTGCTATATAAAATTCGTATATCTTCTACGGATGCAGGACTATTATATAGAGGACATGTGTTCCTGTTTTTGCGCATGGAATGTAACCATTGAATAATGCATGAGCGACCAAAAAGATGTCCACATTTCAATGAACAAAGTCTGTGGTCTCCACTGTTCATATATACATCCAAACATATGAGACACTTACGATTTATATCATTAATTGTGTTATTTCGTAAAGGTGGTGAGATTCGAGTTGAGCACATCACAAGACAATGAATTCAAAACTGGCAGGAGACGTATTGTTGGCGCGTAATTGTCAGGTTTACGCCGGCAGATAGGTCACGTTCACACGAGGTGCTTTAATGAAAAAAAAATTCTATTTTTAACCCCGAACAACACAGAATAATGTTGATCCACCCCACGACGTTATTAAAGAATAATTCAAAACCACTAACTCTTCTGCGCTTGAGTTTACCCTGTAGAAGGAATCCCAAATCACAATGATATTCGATAGTGCTGTGTATGAAGTAATCGTAAGTGCCTGTCGTGGCATAACGTCTTTTCAAAATCTTTGGTTCGTCCCAACTTATCACTGAAATCAGTCCACGAATCAACTCTCGTGTATACATTTCGATTATAGTACAATAATAAATAGTGGTGAAATTACTGTAACACTGAGGCTTCTCTCTATAGCTCCACTTTCCATCGATAATGCACTCTTGACTGGCGTCGCCTGAAATTTCAAAATCCTTGTCGCAGTTGTACTCGATGCACTACTACTTCCGACTGTGGTCGTTTCGTTGATGAGCTTCACTAAACTTCAAATACTTCCGTTTAATTTAAAACTTAACTTCCGTCGTATATATGCCGAATCAATTGACGCGATGCACTTAACGTTTTGTACGAAACTGAATAACATAAATAAAAGTCAATTATATAACCAAAAACATTGCTATACGAACATTGCTACATATAAAAATCGAACGTATTTATCAATGTCAATATTCCAGCAATGTTCTCCTCCTCGTCGCTTGAATTCTCTGTGCTTTGTACTGGAAAAGCCAAGTATAAAAATATCGCAAGTGTAGTAGGAATACAATGAATAACGAGCAGTTACAACTGCAGTTACACGCCCGAAAAGCACTCAGTACTCTACGAGACAGACTGCAGAGTCAATCGATAGATATGCTGATAGATAGACTTCTGTTTCTTTTATTTCATAACGCATACTACCTATTACCTAAAGCTCTCGAGGCTCGTTCGAGTGCGTCGAACGTTACATAACTCTATATACACAGGCTTTTGCTCGTCTCGAGTATTCGACGTATTCCATTCTGGAGTCACGGAACTAACAGAATATTTGAAACTGTTCTTGAAACCGGGATGTACATCACTATTGCTTTCACGATATATATTTTTCTGGGAAAACTTTATTACTTGCAAGCTCGGATCTCGGAATAAAGGTTTATTCAATACCGTCGTATATTGATCATGTGTACGCGATTAGTAAAGTTTGAAAGTATGCCTCTATGCTGTACTATCCGTGTAAAATCAATCAAGTTACAATAAAATAAGATAAAATATAAAAATTTTCAACTACATTGTGCACGACTCCAAATGCACGATTACCTACGCTACTTTCATGCATAAAAAAGGGTCCCTTCATGCTCTCGTTGAGAAAAATACGGTCTGGTACATGAGGAGAAAAGCGATTTCAGACTCGGGTGAGGTGTTTTCTCCCCTTGTCGCACAATGTACTATTTTCGAAAAATGAATAGAATACAAAATGAAAGAAATCAAGATGAATTTGAAGAATGGGGAGATTTTGTTTTGTTTACGATCTCTCTAACCAAAAAAAATCTCGTGTTGTTAGTTTGCGTAAACTAAAGTTGTATTCATAAATACAATCTCGCGATGGCTGAATTTTGGGGACCTGCGGTGCATCATGTAGTAGAAGAGGAGGTAAATTTTCGCGGCGGCGAAACTTTTTTTATAGTATAGAGAAATGATTTAACGCGTTTTTTTGTATCTGAGAGGAGTTTTCAAGTGAGTCTGACGACGAGGGCTAGAATTCTGAGATCGATGAAGAAGTAGTTGAAGAAGTCATCGAGGAATATCCATGTCATGGAATTCCTGGATCCAGTGTCTACATATATGGTTTATGTTTAATTTGTCAGCAGCCTCCGATATTTCCGGCTTATCTAAAAGTTTGCCGTACATCTCATGGTATTTCTGTAAGTGATTATTTTTATGAAATTTCGTTTTTTTTAATCATTTTTAATAGTACATTGTACATTTTGTCTGACGCTCGGAAAATCCTATTTTCGGTCCTCTTTATAGACGCCAAAAATGGTCTTTTATAAAAATTCTTTTTTATATAGCTGTCTTATAGCTTCGATATTGGACAAGAGGTACGGATAGGGAATTGGGAGGTGTGTCATGAGGAAACGTGGGAATTGCCGGAGGCTGCAGAGAAATGTCCTATATGTCACAATCATAAGGATTCGCAAGCTACCTTGATTCGTTTGGTAGGACAGGAGGTAGTAGTGTAGTTGTTTTTCTTTTTATAAACTGTAATATTTAAGTTTTTTTTAAAGATTTTGGTTTTTTTATAGGAATGGGTTGGATCTTTTAATCTATGACTTCAATTTAAATAATAATGTTGCACATGCTCGAGAACGGAGAGTCGCTCAAGACCAAGGTCGAGGAGGCTGTTGCCATACTGCAAGCTCACCAAGCCAAGCAGGCCAACATTATGTGCGCGCCGTTGCGCGCGCGGTTGGTTCGGACGTCACGAAATTTCGTTATACAGGGGGTTTTTACGCGAGTTGTACATGTTAGTTTTCCTTTAAGATTTTAAACCTTACTGTTTTAAGTTAACTTATACTTCTGCCACAGCAATGATGAACAATATTATGACGAAGATGATATTGATGATGTTTTGAGACATGTATCGCTACTTTCTCTATTATAGGTGATAAGTTTTTAGATAGTAGCTTGCTACTTGACCATGAGTCCATAGTCACTTTCTGTAGTTTCTTTTAGCACAAAGTATTCAACGACCAGTTGCGGTTGCTTGAATTGTTAAGTGATTTCCATTAATCTCTCGACACTAGGTCTGGCAGCAAATACGATGACAATAGTATATCGTAAAGTATTTATGTGCATAATGTCGTTAAGATCATTCTTTTATCTTTGAGGATACTTCATTCACTAAATATCTCACAGAACGGTGAAGCTCATCAACGGAACGACCACAATCGGAAGTAGCATCGAGTACAGCTGCGATAAATCAAAATGTCGAAAAGATTATCTCAACAAGAAAATAATTCTCCGAATAAAAAAAGGAAAGAACTGCCTATGACGAGTACAATTTTTTTGAAGACAAAACTCAAAATGGAGATAAATCAGCGTAAATTTAAAAACATATAATGTATGCGTAAAATATTTACTTTTTTGATATTTAAATCGTATTTTTCTTTATAGAAGTGTGGTAGGATTTATACAGGAAATAATTCCTGAAAAAATTTACACAAATAGAGTGAAAAATGAAGACTTTAAAGTGATGAAATTTATATTGAATAACAATGACGGCTGTAAACTTCAATGTAACATTTATGATGAAAATATCGATAAATTTCAATCTCAATTGAAATTAAAAGAGGTAAGAAGTACGTAACTAATAGTTTTTTTAAATTTTCTCTTTCGCGCTTTGTACATTAACTAAATTTTATATTTAAAAAAAAAACAGAAAGTTTTATTAGAAAGAATTCGTGTCTATGGAAAAAATCGATATTCAAAAGGAAATGCAGACGTAGAATTAACATTGGTACATTATTCAAGTATTACTCATTTAGGCGAATTCAAATCTGATATAAAAGTAAAAAATATTACTTTCGAAGATATACCATCAAGAAGAGGAGCAATCAGTAAGTAAAAATTAACACACAGATAAAATAAATACTCTTCTTTGTTTATATTTTTCATTTTTAGAAGGCAAGGTTATTTGAAAAATGAATTCGTACAAAAATCTAAGAATGATACAACAACTTATTTCGGTACTATTACGGATTTAACTTATAAATTAGACGTATTATTGAAGAAATATCCAGAAGATACTTTGAATTATGAACTGGGATCTAAATTACAGTTGATCGGTGATTTACAAAAAGATGGCGAGTTAAAATAATATAAAATCAAATCTTCAATTTATATTATATTATTACATGTTTTATTTAAATTTACAGATACATCTTATGTTTTGGAAGTATCTAACGTAGATAATATTCAAATTTTGAACGATCAAAAAGTTGACGTAGGAGATTTACAATTCGGTGCAGAAATATTTATGATAGAAGAAGTAAGATAGAAATAATAAACAAAATATTCTTAATACAATGTTTATTTATTTATTTATTTATAATACCATATACATATGCCTATGATAGGCATCCTATAGAGGCAAACAAGTTGCCTGTACATAGGGATGGCATACAAAAAACTTACATCTAACTTAAAAACTAGAAATAAAACAGAGAGCCATGATGTTGCAAACAATGCTATCATGCCTTCATACCTTTATCCCTTAAAATTTCAGAAATATTAACATAAACGTAAACATCTAAAATAAATCTTCCCGATGAACATTTTTAATTTTCTCTTAATAGAGACTGCTCTTATTTGTAGGTTTTTGAGATCATTCGGCATAGAGTTAAAGACCTCTATAGCCACGTAATAGCTGCTTTTTTTACTTATTGTTTTAGCGATCTTTGGCAACGATACATTCTTATTACGTGTTTTATTTGTACTACTTATATATTTATCTCTTAGGTCGCTATAATGATATAGTATACATTCTAGTTCGAACATTTGCCTTATAGGTAGTGGTTGTTTCTCAATTAAAACAATTTTTATTTATAATTCGAAGTATTTTCTTTTGTATGTTTCGAATCAGATTTAAGCAATTGTTATAAGCTCCACCCCAGGCGATTATACCATAGCCAACTATACTTTGAAAAAAAGCATAGTATAACAACATTAACGTTTTACTATCCATAAGTTTCTTTAGTTTTGCAAAGATAAAAATTAAGTATCTCGTTGACTTTATTATATGATTTATGTGTTTATCCAACTTCATGTTATAGTCTATTATTAAGCCTAAATATTTATGACTATCAACTCTATTTATAACATTATCACCAATTTTAACATTTAGGGTGCTAGGCACACTATCACAGTAATTGCCGTATGCAATATATACGGTTTTGCTTACATTAAGTGACAATTTATTCAGGTTCAGCCATATTGCAACCTTACGAAGATACTCATTTAACCCACCATGTGCAGCTGACCACGTGTTATCACATGAAATGATGACAGTGTCATCTGCATATGTTAATATAGTGTCGTTTTGCATATCTATCAATAGGTCATTAACATATAATATAAAAAATAGAGGGCCAAGAATAGTTCCTTGTGGCACTCCGATAGTAATTTCTTTGTACTCACTTTTGTAGTTATTTATTTTGACACATTGTTTCCTATCGGATAGATAGCTGGTCAGCAATTTTAATGCGTTTCCTCTTACACCATATCTTTCTAATTTGTCTAACAGTTTATTATGATCTACTGTATCAAAGTCTTTTGCCAGGTCTAGAAACGCTGTCATAATTGGTTTACTTTTATCTAGATTTCTATATATAATATTTGTTAGACAATTTAGAGCATCTTTTGTTCATCTCATTCTCATAAAACCAAATTGTTTATTTGAAATATATATTGGTACTATATCCGCTTGCTTCAGTACATTTGGCCATATTGATTGTTGTATACTTAGATTAAATATATACTCTAGAGGTTTTAGTAAATGCTTAGATGAAGTTTTGATTACTGTTGCACTGATATTATCAACTCCACCAGATTTCTTTTTCATTGCAATAATTATGTTCTGAATCTCATATATATTCGTCGGATTAATAAAGATTGAGAAGTTATTTCTATATGGCAGTTACAATTGTTCTGAGTCCATATTTTGAATTTGTTTGCTTAGATTTATGCCTACATTACAATAGTATTCGGTCATCATGTTCGCAATAGTAGTCTGATCTTTTACTTTCCGCTCACCAACCGTTATACTGTCCAGTGAAACTTCTTGTTTCTTTTTTTTTTCCCTAATTTATCATTTATTATGTTCCAAAGCTGCCTTGAATTGCCACTTGTTTGTCTATTAGCATTATTTTCATATTTATACTTAGCATCTTTAATAACTGCTCAAAATTTTATCATAATTTTTATAGTCCAATTTCAGTTTTATATTTGTTGGATTCTTTTTCCATATGTTATATAGCATCTCTTTAGTTCTGCAGGATATTAATATTGCTTTGGTAATATATTTTTTCTTGGGAACTAAGTCTTTTTTGTCTTTGTTAGAATATTTTATATTAGTTGCTTTTTCAACACAGCTTTGTACCATGTTTATTCATTCATTTATAGCTTGATTAGGATCATTTATTTGCAATACTGAGTTCCACTCAACTCTTCTTGCTATCTTTACTAGCCTACCATAGTTGATGCAGGTTAAATCCTTATTATCTTTTAGTATTTTCAGTTTCTCAATATTTATAAAGAGTGGGTAATGATCACTGAATGGCATATTTAACTTAAAAGACTGCAACTCAATATTTCTTATTTTGGCGATACAATTATCTATACACGAACCTTTCTCACTGTTCTGAGAAGGTCTTGTGATTCCTCTAAAAAATGGCGTATATTCATATTAAAAAAAATTATTTAGAAATTCTTGAGTAATTGTCCTTTCAGCCAAACTGGTTTTATCATAATTTATATCACTTATATCAATATTAAAGTCACCAAAAATACAATGATTTTTTATATTAGCCTGTTTTGATAAAAAAATTTTTACGGAATTTGTAAATTCAGATTTAGGTATATCATGTCACCTGTACATAGCAGAGATTCTAATTGCCTCACCAGACGCTAGAAAAGTATCAGAACTCACAATACTCAATCTATCAAATACCTCTATTTTAGTTGTTTCTTGAATATTATTTTTAACATATATCATGACTCCATCAGCCTTATTGATTTTACTGTCATTATAATAGCTGTTGTATCCATGTATTTGATAGTATTGGGGATATTGCAAATTCCACGTTTCCGTACATACTACTATAATTGGTTTCAACACTATCAATAAAAGCTATCAATAAAAGACTCCAATTTTTCGTAATTCGCATTTAGACTTCTTATATTTACACACGATATTAGGTTCTGTTTCTTCGATATACTTTTGTTGAGTGATCTGAGGTCCTCTGCTTCACGTTCTAAACTATATATATCTTCAAAGTTAAAATCTTGATCCATAAGTTATTCGTTAGTTCTTAGTCTATTCGCTATACGCGTGTTAACTGAGTTAAGTGATGCCGACGACATTCCAGACGCTCGCGTTACCATAGCTTTGCTTGACGTATTTTCTGCCGTACCGGCATATCTCGGTAATACAGGTTGTATCGTAAACATGGTTTAACATTACAATAGTCATAGACTTTACAATTCTGATATCCCATAAACATCCTATTTTTATTTTCTCTTACATGTTCATATAATTCGGCGGGAATTTCTAATATAACTGACTGTAGATTAGTTTTAGAGTTACTGTATGAGTGCAATACTGTACACTTTTTACTAAATTTACTGAAATTTCTTTCACTTATGTCCTCTTCAATTTTTCTATTGTCAAGGGTCTCAAAATTATCTATTCCGACTACTTTTACTTTTGGATGCTCAATTTTTTCTTTAGAAATATCACAACTAGGCTCAAGCTTTTTCTTTAACACATTATATGCTTTGCTTGCACTATCTTCAGTTAGTAAATCTACTATTATTTCGTTCTTTTTCTTAATTACTCTTTTTTGCTTGTATGCTCTTGTCTTTAATGAGATAGTGGGCAACAGCTTCATTTATTTTGTCAGTAGAGTATTCTTTACTATCCTTGTTTTTGATTATAATTTTTAGAATTCTTTTTGGCTTGTTACTAGGCATGGCACTTGAAATTACTTGAGCATAGGTCTTACTTTTTGAAATATTTAATTCACTTTTTTGTTTATCCAGTAATTCTCTTAATAATTTATTTTTTTCTTTCAGTTCTTTATTAAGCTCTTTTAATAGGGCATTCTCACGATTCAGATTATCTTCTATTATTACACTATTCTCATCGTCACTATAGTCTCCAGAAACACTCAATTGTTCACTTGATCTAAGCTTGTGAGCTAGTTTAATTTGAGCAATGATTGTTTTGGCTCCATTAGTCAGCAGGTTTGGATTCACTTTTGAGGTTATGTCTCCTTGGTTATGTTCCGGGCATAATCCTAGAACACCACTAATTTTCACTGCCCCATCGAATTTCGCAAAATCACTAGTATGGTAAGCCTCTTCACATACTATGCAGATAACCGTTTTTACTTCCACTTTTGGATGACATTTACAGAAAATTGCTATCTGCGGAGTCAACGAGCCTGCACTCGTTGCCGCCATCTTGGACTGATCTGATTATTATTTTTAATAACTATATTAATCCCAACTGTTAAAAAGTTTAAAGTTATAATAGAATACTATTATTTCACGCGAAGGATGTATTTTTAAACTTTTAAAAGTTTCCTAGCAATTTTGCGTACAATAGCGTTGTCGTGACTTATATGATGTAT
Source organism: Nasonia oneida (assembly GCA_037356405.1). Lineage (NCBI taxonomy): Eukaryota > Metazoa > Arthropoda > Insecta > Hymenoptera > Pteromalidae > Nasonia > Nasonia oneida. The sequence continues at coordinate 319,121 of JAZHPH010000129.1, read as the reverse complement.
TCATAAATATTTTCTCATTTCAGAATAAAGAGGACAATTGAGAAAATTATTTGAGAAAATTTATTGAGGAAAGAGCGAGAACAATAAATTGATTCATCTTTTATGAAGAGATGGTGTAGAGGTCGTTGTGTCACATCGATAATAAAAAAAGCGCAAACAGCGATAAACTTTCGAACGAACAATGTATCGTGACCTCTAGCGCTCTTTTTATGCGCTTCAGCCGTTGAACTACGAACTTAAATAAGAAAAAACAATACTGCAAGAGTTTCGTTTACTTTTCAGAAGAATTTCAAAAACGGTTTATCTCATTTTTTCATGTAAAAATTTTCAAAATAGAGAGAAATAAACGTTTTGAAATGGCGAAACAATCATCACAACAAGAAAAATTGGAAGGACTGCCCATGACAGATACAAATTTCGTGAATATAAAAGTCAACAAAGGAGATAAATCAGCGTAAATTTAAAAACATATTAAACTAACCCTAATGAAAATAAGTAAAAAAAATCCAACCTCATATTAATTGATTGTACTTCGGATATTGATTGTAGATATATAAATACAATGGAAAAAGCATACCAGAACAAGGAATTAAGAGTAAAATACGGAAGATCTCATTCGGTTACTAAATTAGCAATTCATTTAGTTAGTCCAATGGATAAAGTATGCCAAATTGAAGAATTAACAGTTTGTGGAAGATCCCATTCGGTTACCAAATTGGCAGTTCATTTAAAAATTCAAAATAAGATAGTGTTTTCAGAAGATAACATAAATATCGATTTAAATTAAGAAACATCTGTAACATGGTTACATAATATGGGAAGTTTAAATTCTTGGAATATATTTCAACATAAAAACAAAAGTAAGAAAACGTTAGCACATTTATTTTATACCCGCTCCAATAAAAAAAATATACATTAACGTTCGTAGGTGGGGGTAGGCGCGCGAAGCGTGCAGGGGGGCTTGCCCTCCTAGTTTATTTATAAAAACAATTCGGCACATCATATAAAGGCGAGCGATGCGAGGATATAATCTAAAACCAAAGTGCTTAAACCCAGCCACCACATGCTCGCCGAAATGAATAATTTATTTAAACTACACCGCGGCACATCAGAGAAAGGCGAGCAGATAAAATATAAAACCAATGCGCTAAAACCCAGCTACCTGATGCTCTCAGAAATCAATAATTTATTCAAACAACACCTTGGCACACCAGTAAAAGGCGAGCGAAGCGAGTATAAATTTAAAACTAAAGCGCTTAAACCCAACTACACCACGCTCTCCGAGCTCAATATTTTATTAAAAACACCTTTTTAGTACATTGAAGGAAGGAGAGCGAAGTGAGGATTAAATCAAAAACCCCACTTTACCTAACCGCATGCGTGTAGGACCGGTTACTCAGCGGTTTACCGCATGAAGGAACAGCTGAAAAAGGGTGACCTTTTAGTGAGATTATTCCTGGATATAGAGGAAGCGTTTAATCGCATTTGAAACAGTAACTTAAGAGGTAATCAAGCAGGGCATGCCTAGGCCGCTGATTTAGTAGCTCGAGAGTATGGTAAACTATAGGACTATGGTCCCAAAACTAGGAACCACTACGGTTTCGGGTGTTGTCAGCAAAGGATGTGCGCAGGGGGGTGTGGTGTCCTTCACCATCTGGAGTCATGTGACAAATAGTCTGCTGGAGGCGCTGAATGTTGAGGGCCATGCTATGCCTGGCACATGCCATGGACGCTCGACAGCTTGCACTTGAAAAGGTGGAGAAATTGTGCTGCTCGACGGGGCTCTCGATTGAACCGGACAAAATTGAGTTCGTCAATTTCACACGTAAGTACACGATTGGAACCTACAGAGTGCCTAAACTTTCTGATACAACCCTGGAGGTGAAAAACTCAGCTAAATACCTCAGTGTTGTCCTTGATAGGAAGCTGTCCTGGGAGAAGCACCTTACGTTCCAATGTAATAAGTTCCTAGAGGTATTCTGAACATGCCGCAGGGCTCTTAGCAGCATGTGGGGACTCATTCCTGAAATTCTCCTATAGCTCTACAGGGCCGTACTTCTTCCTAGGCTTACATACGCCGCGTTGGACTTGTGGCCAACGGTAAAGCAAGCAGGGGCGAAGTGGGCCCTGGAGAGACAACGGGATCTCATAACGAGGGGGGGGGGGGGGTTACAGGGGCTCTAAAGATTAACCCTACCAAAGCACTTGGAATACTGGTGGAAGTAGAACCCTTACTTGTCACGATCATCGGGGAGGCAACTAAGGCCGCTTATAGACTTAGTGCCTACTGGCAGTGGAAACAGAGGACGAGACATACTCGGCTCCTGCCGAAACCCCGTCTCACGTCGGAATTTTCTATAAAATTGAATATGATAATAGAGTGTTATTTCTTTGCAAAGAAATACGAGATCATCATTTCAACACGGCAAGACTGGGAGATTAGAAGAGACGCCCTGCCCGGTGAAGGAGATATCTGGTACACGAATGGGTCCAGAACTGATAGTGGCATTGGCTCCGGTTAATATTCTCGCAGAGTCGGGAGTGAAACCTTCTTTTTCCTGGGGCGGTTTACCACGGACTTTTAGTTAGAGATTCATGCTATATTGAACTGTGCACAAAGGATCATGTAATTCGGTGCACTTAACAGAAAAATAAGTATATGCTCAGAAAACCGGGCTGAGCTTAAGGCACTTAATACCCAGAAGACAACATTCAAGCTGGTCTAAGACTGCATGGCGACACTGAATCAACAAAGTCAGACTGCTCTGGGTTCCAGGTCACATTGGAATTAGGGGTAACAAGATCGCCGATAGACTCACCGCTCTGGGAGCTCGAACTCCCCCGATCAGATCAGAAGCTTTTGCGGGCGCTGCAAGGTGCCTGCTGGGGGGCGATTTGTAAATTGGTGGAGGATGAGCATACCAGAAAATGGCGTAATACCTAAGGATGTAGATATGCCAAAGCAGTCATAGGACGGGACACCAACGTGAACTGGACTAAGTGTGCTAGTGGAGGCAACAGAACACGACTCTAGACTCCTGTCTCAGATTATCACGGGACGCATACGTCTAAATACTATGTTTGGAAGACGGGAGGGGAGGTCACAGGTGTATGCAGATGGTGTGAGGACGCAGACGACGAGACGCTGATTTACATCCTGATGACATGCCCTAGATATGCTGAGCTTAGATATGAGCACTTGAGAAATTATTTCCTAACCTACAATGAAATAGAGACTGCCTACTCAGGAGTCATTTTGACCTTCTGGAGAAGGGCTAATTTACTTAAGTAGAAGGTAAGTAGAAAGGTTAAGTAGGTTAAGTAGAAAGTCCGTACGAAGAAAGGTACAATGGGTTCTGCCTAATTGCCTGGGGTGTGTACGCTCCCTTCCCTATATAATAATAATAATAATAATAATAATAATAATAATAATCCACGAGGGGAAGCCTGACACCCCGTATGAGGCGCGTCCCCCGGGTGGCGGATGGGGGAGTGCTCGCCGAGGCACACACCTCGGAGGGTAGAGCAGAAATAAAATATGCTCCGTGGACCAAATCAGGCCGCCGCGTTTGCCGTGCGGTGCGACCCGTGGGCTGCCAAAAGGAGATCCTGGGTGGAGAGACGATCTAACGGTCTCTCTAAGACTTACGGTTGCGTGCCGAAGTGACCCGAACCGTCTTTGGCTCCCGCTGACAGCAAGACGGGAGGCCAATTACCTAGCTAGTTTCGGTCAACCGGCTCGAGCGAGTGCGTGTTATTGCGTGACATCCGCCGGAAACTCTCCAGAGAGCCGAGCACCTGTGTTCAGGGTGGGAGGCTAGAGAGAGTGGAGGTGGGCTAGTGCGATAGCGTGTGCTATACCCTGACATGATGTACCCAGTCTGTCACCGCCTAGTCATGTGTTGGGGCCATGTCAGCTGCCCCCATAGACGGGGGTATCCAGGGGGTCGGACACATGCCAGGGCGAAGAAAAATGCTTATAATATTGGAACCACAAACGAACTCGGGGAAAACTCACAGGAGAACCTGGAAGTTGAAACCTTAAGGGTGCCAACAACACAAGACGGTGGATATCCAATCCATAAATAAAGCGGCAGTACCAGTATAGGTAGCGCCATGAGTGCTGCAGCATACCGGTATGACAAGAACGCACCGGTAGGAGAAGAGAGCCAGACCATAAGGGATTGGCTACAAGCCCACGCCAGCCTGCGAGACAATCTACGGGATGTGCGAGAAACGGCCAGGGAAATGACCAAAACCCTGGAAAAGCAAAAGGGCGTGAATGTTAAGATCAAAGAAGGCTTACCCTTAATAGGATCCATGATGATCGAAGCTTTTACGCTTCTTGACCAGTTGGAAGATGTCGCGAAGAGGCAGTCCCCCAAACAATCTAGTGAGAACAATGCAAAGCCTCAAAAAATGGTAAAATCGAAGAAGAGGGTACGGGTATCATCTGACGGAGGCAGCGGTACCCCCGCCAAAAAAGACAAGAAGGATGTAAGTGCTCCCTCGACAAGTAGAAAAGAGCGAGACTTGTACTGATTGAAAAACCGAAAATAGAAGCGGAGCGATTATAAATCAAAAACCAAAGCGCTTAAACCCAACTACACCACGCTCGCTTAGCTTAATCATTCGGAAGGATGGTTTAAGCACCTTTGCTCACCTTACTTCGATGTGCCGACGTCTTGATTGAATGAATTATCGATCTCGGGTGGCGTGGTGTAGTTGGGTTTACGTACTTTGGTTTTTGATAGTATTCTCGCTTCGCTTTTCTTCCTCCAATGTGCGAAGAAGATGTTTTTATAAATTATTGTGTTTGGGGAGCGTGGGGTTGCTGGGTTTATGCGCTTTGGTTTTTTATTTAATCCTCGCTTCACTCTCCTTCCTCCAATGTGCCAAGTAGATGCTTTTAAAACATCATTAATCTCAGCGAGCATGGGGTAGCTAGGTTCGAGGAATTTGGTTTTTTATTTTTTTACAATCAAGACGGTTTTCTGCATGCTCGCTCACATGTAGTTTTTAGTGTCTAGGTGTAGAAATAATTCGAGGACGGTATCTAGGTGTAGAAATAATTCGAGGACGGTGTCTAGGTGTAGAAATAATTCGAGGACGGTGTCTAGGTGTACGGGATGGCCGATGACAAGGTCTAGGTGGTTCGCTCCGTGGTTTTTGGTGTCTAGGTGTAGGAATCATTCGAGGGTAGTGTATCAGTGATTTCATTTCATATTGATAAAAATGTTACAAAAAAGCCATGTTCGAAAGGTGCTTATATTTTATTTTTAGGAGAAAAATGAAATACTCAAAAAAATTACTAAAAAGGTTAGGCGAGTTTGATATATTCCGCAACGAAATAACAGATAAAAAAGAACTGAGATTAATCAACCAAAGTCAAGTTTATTATATTTAATCATAATGAAGCAACAACATTTTTTTTGGTTAATAAAGGGCTTACTTAATAGTTTTGTCCTTTCGGTTCCTAGTGATAGTTATTCCTAGGAACTCTTTGGGTTCTTCTAGGAACTTTATGTCAAATTTCTTGCTCAGTTCTTGCTGTATGTCATGCATGCGGTTTTTGTCGTTACCTGTTAACAGGATATCATCAACATACAATAGCATTATGATACATGTTTTGTCCTTTGAGTAAACAAATAAACACGGATCTCTGTTGATAGTTTTAAAACCTAACTGCTTTGCGAATTCTGTAAAATGAAGATTCCAATTCTTCCAAACCATATAAAGATTTACGAAGTTCCCAAACTTCTGTTTGTCTCTAATTTTCGTGATCTTCGAAACCATCCGGTATTTCCATTAAGATCTCTCTTTTGATAGGGCTGTGTAAAAATATAGTCCTTACATCCAATTGCCACATTTCATAATCGTGTTTATTGGCTATCGTCAATACTGCTCTGACTAATGCGAGGCGTGAAACAGGAGCATTAGTTTCGCACAGATCATACATATTTGAATCCTTGAATCGTCTGACCACTTTTCTCGCCTGGTAGTCTGGATATTCAGTGCCATTGTTTTTATGCTTGAACACCCATCTTGAATCTAGGATATTCATCTTTTTACCGTCGTTACTTGTTCGGCTGACTATTTCAAATACTTGATTTTTCTCCAGCGATTCTCTTTTTTTGTTTATGGCCTCTCTCCATCTGTCTGCATCTGATGCTATAGTTGATTCTCTGTACGTTTTTGGATCGCCATTTATCGTGGCCAATAATATAAGTAGGCACTCAGACCTTATGTTTCATCTTGAGCATCTGGATCTAACAGTTGTATCTGGTCGTTCTTTCGAAGTCTTCCTCTTTTCTTGGGTATTTGTACTTCTTCAACTTGTTCTACCATGTCTTCTTTACAGTTTGTTAGCCAAGTTTCTTTATTTACTGAATCATTCGTTATGATCCAATTTTTTATATCCTTTGACTCGTACTCGTCACCAAAAACTTTGCTCTCGATGAATTCCACATTTCTGCTCTCATACACTTTACCGTCTTCGGGACACAGAAGTAAGTATTCCGAATCAGTGAACCCTACTAACACAGATTTGTTAGATAATTTATCTAACTTTGTTTCCTGTTTGCTTTGTACTTTGGCGTAGGCAATACAGCCAAATCTTCTAATTTGATTTATTCGTACTCTTTGTTCTGAGTTCAACTTCAGTAGCTGTGACTTAAAAGCGATGGATTTGTGCGGTGTTAGATTGTGCAGAAATACGGCTGCCTTTAGGGCTAAATCCCAAGCATTTGCTGGCAGTCTTAAATCAAACATCAATGCTCTCGTGAATAGTTTTCTGAATAGTTTGATTATAACGTTCTGCTATACCATTAAGTTGAGGCGTAAAAGGACATACTGTTCTGAGTTCTGCTCCGTACTTATCTAACAACTCTTTTGTCTTTTTACTAGTAAATTCTGTGCCTTGATCGCAGTCCAGGTAACAGAATTTTTCATTCTTTCCACATGTATTTCTACATTGAATCAAAAAGTCGTCGATACAGTTTGCTGCATCAGACTTGTGTTCCACTGGATATGCCTTTGCGAAACGCGAATAGTTGTCTATCAATACTATAATAAAACTGCACTTATTCTTTGCAGCGGGTTGGTTGCCATTTTTTCATTATTATCGAATTTTGGGTGGTTCATTTTTGCAATTTTAGATATTTCGCAGTCTCTCAGACATTTACCATGATTGACTTCTCGAAATTCTTTTATGTCCGGATACAATGCTTTCAAAATTTTAACTTTATTCAAAGACATGTGTCCTACTCTAATGTGCCACAAATTCATTGTATCTTTTACTTGTGATAATTCTTTCGTTTTAACCTCATTCTGGTTACTATTATTCTCAACTGCATTTTTAATTTCATTAGCTGAAGGTTACTTGTTTTCCGACGATTTTTTTGTTATTTATTAATATCATCAATGCATCATGGAGAGTTTCTGGACTTTTAGCTACTTTCAATTTTAGTTCAATTATCCACAATATGTTTTCAAAGTACCCTTCTAGAATTTTCTCCTTAGATCGTCGTTCAAACACATTTATCTTTTTATTGCCAAGATACACACACAGACCCTAATCTTTGAATCTTTTAAGTGACAGCAAGCTTTTACTAAGATTTTCTGCATACATGATTTTATCTAAGCTGATGATTTTACCGATAGACAGTTCGCATTTAATTTTACCTTGTTTAGTCGCTTTGATATTTGCTTTGCTATCTTTATTCGCACAACCTATCACTTGGTTAATCTTTTTTTTCAATTGTGTCATTATTAATTTGGAATTCGTTAAGTGTTCGGTCGCACCTGAATCTACTATGAACCTTTCGAAGGTTTTAACATTTTCATCCGAATTTACATACATGCTTACAATATTTTGATCTATGATACCTTGAGATCTTTTGGGCGTTGGTGAGCGGAACAGGCTGTGACGTGTCTGATGACGACCTGTCTCATTTGCGTGGGGACTTGTCTTGGCCCCCTCGGGACTTCCTTTTAGGCGACTCGCTCCTATCTCTCTCAGCTTTTCTCTTTCTAGAGGCGTCCTGCTTTTTGTTCGGTTCCGAACACTTGGCTGTGATGTGTCCGAATTTGTTGCAATTGGAGCATTTGGTCTGCTTATGTTTGCAGTCAGCTTTGATGTGGTTTATACAGGGTGTTTCATTTTAATCCGACCACGACAAAAAACCATGGAAAAACTAATTTTAACGAAAAATGACCTTAACAAAAGTTAAAGGGGGTAAAGGGGGCCATCGAATGACACAAACGCATATGACCTTGAACTCAATTTTCAAGGTCATTTGAAGGTCATTGTGTTTTTTTAACGGGAACCCCTATTTTTGACCTCGGAATACGGAGCAGCGGAAAAAATTACGTCGGAAATGACATTTCAAGTTTGCCTTAGTGACCTTGAGAAGGTCAATTCAAGGTCAAATAAGAAGTATCAGCCTAAGATTGTTTTCCTTCCAATTTTTTCGTAGAATTATCATTTTGTTATTGTAATAAATATTAAGAGAATAATTGACTTAAAATGTGATAATGCTTTGCTGACTTGAAAGCCATTTTGTAAGGTCAAAAGTGCAAAAATGCAATATCAAATGTTATGTGAAGTCCATATTTATATCCTAACTTTAGCGTTACCCAAGAACCACGACGTGGACGTAATAGGATTGTGTTCCCTTTAGGGTGCTTGATTAGAGTGAGTCCCCTTGCCTCTCACTTTTGCTCAAAATTCAACGCAGGTGCTCAAAGACACCACCATTTTGTTGGATACACAATTCAATTCGCTGCTGAAAATGTTCTACTGTTCTGAGTAATACAGCTCTTGGGATGTTTTCACAAGCGGTTTGAATTCTGTGGATCATATCTTCTCTTGTTGTAGTTTCATGTTCATAAACAACATCTTTCAAATACCCCCACAAATAGAAATCGGGTGATGTCATATCTGGAGATCTCGGTGGCCATCGAACACCCAAATCTCCACGTCCAGTGCGTCCAATCCACCTGTCACGGTAATTTTGATTAAGATATTGTCTAACTATTCGAGCATAGTGCGCAGGAGCTCCATCTAATTGAATCCACATTCTTGCTCTTGTGTATAAATCTACTTCTTCAAGAAGTACTGGAAGACGTTCTCTCAGGAACTGTAAAAAATTATGGACATTTACATTTTCATCGAAAAAGTATGGGCCTACAAGGTATCCGTTAACAATTCCACACCAAACATCAAGACTCCAACGATTTTGGTTATCTATCTGCCTGTACCAATGCGGATTAACATTCGACCAATAATGACAGTTGTGTCGGTTAAGCTCTCCATTGCTTTTGAATTTTGCTTCATCAGAAAACATTACATATTGAAAAAAGTGACGATCATTAGCAATCATTTGTCGTGCCCATTGGCAAAACTGTAGCCTTAACCTCATATCAGCAGGTCTGAGATCCTGAGTCAAAGTAATATGATATGGATGATAACGTTGACTTCTCAGTATTCTCCAAGCAGTAGCCATAGGTATAGCACTTTGCCTTTGAATTTCACGGGTACTAACGTGGGGATTCAAATGAACCATTGCTAAAACGACCATTACACGAAGATCATCTTCGTTGTAATTACGACGTTCTCTAACCCGTGCTAGTTACCCTTGTTGAGCTCTACGGTAAATCTCACGAATGGTTGTATGACTTGGATGTCTTCTATCGGGATATCGAATTCGATACAAGGCTGCAGCTTGTCGATAATTATGTCTAGATTCACCAAGAATCAATAAAATATCAACCCTTTCAGCGGCTGGATAATCAGCCATTGTTAAAAATGTCTAACAAGTTCAATAAAAAATTTTGTTTTTACCAAACTGTACAAATTAGATAGCTTTCGATGAGTAATAAATTTTAATAGAAAAAATAAAGGTCAATGAATGAAAAAGAGAAAATGTTAAACAAATGATATTTGATTAGTTTGGCTAATCAATAACTATTCAATAACTAGTAAACTATTGAATACTAAGTGTAAGTAACAATGAGTAGAGGATAAATTCATACGAAAAGAGATCTCTTATTAGAAAAATTGTCTATTTCAACAATGAGTCGCGGGAAAATTCAACATGAAAAATCATCTTTACAAAATAAATTATTTATTTCAACAATAAAATCAGGCAAAATTTGATGAGGAAAATTAGTAACCAATTGTGTCCACGTCGTTCCTGAGTAACGCTAAAGATAGGATAAAAATTCGCTTACGAAAACATCCCAAGAACTGAATAGAATCCAAAAAAATGGTGGTGTCTTTGGGCACTTACATTCAAATCTGTACATAATAAAAGTGAGAGGCAAGGAGACTCACTCTAATCAAGCACCCCAAAGAGAACACAATCCTATTATGTCCACGTCGTTGTTCCTGGGCAACACTAAAGTTAGGATATAAATATGGACTCCACATAACATTTGATATTGCATTTTTGCACTTTTGACCTTACAAAATGGCTTTCAAATCAGCAAAGCATAATCAAATTTTAAGTCAATTATCCTCTTAATATTTATTACAATAACAAAATGATAATTCTACGAAAAAATTGGAAGGAAAACAATCTTAGGCTGATACTTCTTATTTGACCTTGAATTGACCTTCTCAAGGTCACTAAGGCAAACTTGAAATGTCATTTCCGACGTAATTTTTTCCGCTGTTCCGTATTCCGAGGTCAAAAATAGGGGTTCCCGTTAAAAAAACACAATGACCTTGTAAATCGAGTTCAAGGTCAAAGGTGTTGGTATCATTAGCTGGCCCCTTTTGCTCCCTTCAACTATTGTCAAGGACATCTTTCGACATCAGTAAAATAAAACCAGACAAACAGCTGTTTAGCAGATTTTTTGTTATTTGACCTTGAATTGACCTTCTCAAGGTCACCAAAGCAAACTTAAAATATCCTTTGCGACGTAATTTTTTCCGCTCTATCCGATTCCAAGGTCAAAAATAGAGGTTCCTATTTAAAAAAATCACAATTACCCTCAAATGACCTTGAAAATCGAGTTCAAGGTCATAGGTGTTTGTGTCATTCGATGGCCCCCTTCAACTTTTGTTCAGGTCATTTTTCGTTAAAATTAGTTTTTCCATGGTTTTTTGTCGTGGTCGGATTAAAATGAAACACCCTGTATTACCACATCGTTCACACCTTTTTCCGGTCTGCGTCCTTTCCGTATTTCTCTCTCTCTCTCTCTCTCCCTCTCTCTCTCTCCCTCCCTCCGATCCATGCGACCTACGTGGTAGAGAGATTAGATTAGATTAGATTAATTAGTTTTATTTTGCGTACATTATATTGTACGATTGTAAGTTTACAGCATTACAAAGTAAGAAGAGAAATAACAATAGATTGAGTTGAGTTATGTGTTTTCGAGTTGAAAAAGTGTTCCTTAGCAAGTTTTGACTGAAAGTGACGGTCGATGAAGTTTCTATGATGTGTGATGGCAGGTTATTCCATAAGTATGAAGCGCTGATATGGAACGAGTTCCTCAGCGTCTCCGTCGCGAAAGCAGGTATTCCCAGAGGTGTTACCTCGCCCCTCACAGGCCGGAGTGTGACGCGGAAGTCAAAAAAGGCCAGTACGTATGATGGTACGACCGAGTTAAACATTTTACGTAGGAAACAATATGTGAAGTACTTCTTGCGTCCGGCAGTGGTTAGCCACTGCAGCTCCCGCCTGTACAGGGAGTGTGCTCATCTCTCCTTACACCATAGATGTACCGAATTCCTGTATTCACGAGCCTCTGTAGTTTTGAGTCGAGTTCCTGCGTCGGGTCACAGTATACAAGAGAACGGTAGTCGATGATCGTAATTAGGAGCGCTTGCACAAGATGCTTGCGCAACCTGAGATTGGTACTCTTTCTGAAAAAGTAGGGCCTGTACATTAGCGAGTGAGGCACGCTTACACACTTGTGTAACGTGCTCCATCCACGTGAGTTTAGAGTCAAGCACCAATCCCAGATTACGCACAGAGGATTCAAAGCTGACCTGGACAACCCCGATATTAATCAAAGTGTTAGTTAGCTGTTAAGGGAAGTAAATTTATGTAGTAAGGGGAGCCCAGGACAATTGCTTTGGTTTTATTAACATTGAGTTTAAACCTGTTTTGCGCAGCCCAGCCCATTATTCTCTCGGCATTAGCACTCATCTTGTTTGATAAAGAATCAAGCTCCTGAAGGTGGCTTTGACTGTAAATTTTCAAGTCATCGGCATAGATAAGATGGGAAACATCGGAATCAAGGCAGAAACCGACGTCGTTGATGTACAATGCGAACAGCAAATGACCTAAGACAGAGCCCTGCGGGACGCCGATGTTAAGACGCCGCGGAGAGGAACGCTCGCTATTGTCACCAACGACGGCCTGCTCTCTCCCAGTGAGATAGGAGGCAAACCAGCGAATGACCTGCTTAGAGAAGCCGAAGGTGGATAGCTTTCTCAGGAGCCGGACGTGACATACAGTGTCAAACGCCTTGCTAAAGTCAAAGAGAAGGAGAAGTGTCACTTTCTTTTTGTTTATCCCGATCCTTACATCATCAGTTAGCTTAATTAGGCCAGAGTGAGTGCTGTGGCTAGTGCGGAAGCCTGTTTCAAAGTTGTCTAGTAAGAACCTTGATTCAAGGTATTGTGAGACTTGCCTGTACACCAGCCACTCCAGGCCCTTGGAGAGAAAGCAGATAATTGAAATCTGACGGTAGTCAGTCAGGGCTGTTGGTGAACTGACTTTGTTGAGTGCACGCACTAGCGACAATTTCCAGGCAGATGGGAAACAGGGTTCGCTCAGAGACAGGTTGAAAATATGACTTAGTAGGGGAGCGAGAACTGGCAATGCTTTTGTCATGACAACCTAAGGGATTCCGTCGCTTCCCCTGGCCTGAGTGTCGAAGTGCGATACTGCAGCCAATACATCCGATTCCTTTATGGTGCTGAACTCGAAATGTTCCGGGAGGTCAAGACTTTCCAGGGTGAGAAGATAATCCTCAACAGCAGCAGCTAACGGATCATTGGAGATCGAGCTGAAATGCTTGTTGAGTTCATCTGTGCTAAAGCGAGATGGTGAAGGAGCCTTGGTAGCAGAAATTCCAAGTTTCTCCAGCTCTCTCTAGATCTCGGCAACATCAGTCAAGGTTGACAGGCGTGAATAGTAATAATTCAGCCTGGCTTCCTTGACTTTTGTGTGAGCATTGTCTCTAGTTAGTCTATATATGCAGAGATCCGAATCGAGCTTGGAGTCCCTGAAACGCATGTAAAGTCTATCTCTCTCAGATATAACGTCACGAAGAGCCGTGGTGAACCACGGGTGACGCTGTCTTTTGGCGTCACAGTCCGTAATGATGCGAGATGATTGATGGCGTTAGTGAGGTTAGCGTTAAGTGTAGATATGCATTCGTCGAGTGATGAAGCGATGAAGGATGACCAGTCACATGCGCTAAGAAAGTCCCTTAGATTCTCGGCGCTGATTCCTTTAAAGTTTCTGTAATAGTATGTGTTAGGTACGTATCGTGGAATCTGTACGTCGAATGTGGCTGTGATAAGGTCATGTCCGCTGATGAAAGGTGAATTTGTCTTCCAGTATGACAGCAGTCGATCCTGCTCGTCGATTAGAGACAAGTCAAGCCAGGTATCAAAACCCTGTTTGTGGTGCGTGGCACCATAGGGAACCGATGAAAGGGAGTTTTCATCAATGAAGTCCTTGATGAACTTGGCATCTTCAGATGAAGAAAGTTGGTCAGAGTTGAAGTTATTATGACCTTCGTGGAATAGTTATGCATGTAGGTTGTTAGCTGGTCTATAAAGTTAGAGCCTTGGAAGAATGGAGTATGAGGTGGACGATACACAACCCCCACGAAGATAGGAGAGACTCCCTTTGCCGATACCTCACAAAAGAGATATTCAGGCTTGCCTGGCTTGCCAGACCATTCACCGTCAGATGATGAAATAACGCTAACTGTCAGTGATTTATGTATGTAGAGGGCCTTCCTCCGTTTGTGTTTCTGTCTCGTCTGTACAGTAGGAAGTCGTCCAGTGAAGGGATGGATGTTACCTTGTCGCTCAACCAGGTCTCAGTAACATCTATTACGTGGAATGGAGAGCGAGTGGATAAGAAAAGCCTGATTATCTGAATGTGACCCGTAAGCGAGTTTGCATTAAAATGACAGACTCGTAGACCTTCAGACAGAGATACCTTAGAACTGGATGAAGACGTGGCAGTTGTGCTTGATGGTGGGTGTGGTGGAATGATGTGTGTGTTGTAGCTTCAGTATTGGACGATGTTGGCAGCGGGCGGAAACCGGGCTAAAAAAGTCTCCAGCTCGGCGTCGGTGTTGATGATGGTAGCACGCTCGCTGTCATCGTTGCAGCGCATGTAGAGTCTCCCATCTCTGACGAAAGTTCGGCAGTCCTACCTCCTCTTAGCCTTCAGCCTAGCCTTTGTACGCAGCTTATGGACGTCTGAGGGAAGCAGCTCATTGATGTTTATGCGCCCGTGATGGTCAGGACTCAGAGCTTTAGCTTCCTCCAGCAAGGTAACGTCCAATTCGCTAGTGTGTAGCTTGCGTTTCCAGGCTTTGCCGACGACGATCGAGCGTGCAAGCGCACTTGATAGGATGACGGCTAGTGGTGGCAATCTGCCTGGCGGAGCTGTTTGTAGCATCAAGCCACCCCATGATCCTGACGGATGCTACGTCACTTCTGAGGACCGTGGGGTCAAGCGCATTCATAATAGAGAAAGCGAGGAGGTGCAGGGAGGTTTCACGAGTATAGTGCAAGCCCGTGACAACAACCACACTGTTCGAGGTCTGCTCCTGGCGCCTCTTGACCTCATCCAATTCACTGCGTAGGCTGCAAATCTCCGCAGTATTGGGCACAGTGCTGCCGTTGTCCTGCTGCATTGTCGGGCTCCTCGATGACAGATCTTGGATTTGTGCCTGCAGCTCGGTGATGGTGGACTTAGCATTGTGTATGCGAGTTTTGAGTGCAGGCAGCTCATCGAGAGCCTTAAGTTGCCTCTCCAGCGGGCCCAGACGCTGCTCAATTTTAGAAATCCTCTCCGACACGATATTCTGGGTCTTGAGGGCCTCCGTTTGAAGATTACGTATATCGTCGAGAGCTCCGCGAATGTCCTTCAAAGCGGCTTCAACAGTCGGCGTAGGTGTAGTTATTCCGGCCGAGCGGGTCGGAGAGGGATTTCTCGATGTGTTGGCTGATGGTGGTGCTGACCTCGTCTTCTTATTCACCGGCTGCTGTTGTTTGGGAGTATTCTTGCCTGCTGCTGTTGTTGCAGTTACTCCTGTTTCTGATGTTGCAGCAGAGGTGGATTTAGTCCTCACTTTGGCACCCTTGGCGTTGTTGTTGTCTGCGCATGGGGGACAGGCTATAATCTGCCTGTCGTTCACCACGATAGTCTTGATGTTGATGGTGTTTTGGCAGAGAGAGAAAGAGAGAGAGAGAGAGAGAGAGAGAGAGAGAGAGAGACAGAGAGAGAGAGCTATGTTGCTTTTGGTTGCTTAGCAACCCCCTTATGCTTGACTCGTGTTCTTGAGAATTTCTCCGCGCGTGTTTGCGTTCCCGCGATTCTCAGTGTTACTTTGCCTTTCCACTTTTGTCTTCGTGCGCGTTTTGACTTGTATGGCGTTTAACATGAAATCACACCATTTTCCTTTGTCATTCTATGCGTGCCTTACATTCATTTTTAGTTTCTTTTTATATTAGCAAACTCGATTTTGACTTTTTATTTAATGTTACAGTGCTTTCGCGTACTTTATCTATTAGGCTTTTCTTTCTTTAACGTTCTTATACGGCTTGTACAGCGCGACTCTATATTTCTGTTAAAACTTTTAGCCTTGTATAACGCATTCACTTATATACCGCACTTCACGTGTTTTTTTAACTTTCACTTACTGGTGTCACCCTTCCTTTGCCACCTGAATCTGTTGCCAGACATCGTGAGAGAAGACCTTTTCTTAATTCGGACGTCCTTCAGAATACCTCCTTTACTCGTGATCGTGGGCGTGTAAAGCTGATGAGTTTTCAGGAACATTCACTTTTCACTTTACACTTGGCTCATAACCTGTTGAAATAATGCAGGTATACACGCGCGGGTCAAGTGAATAAGGAATAATAAAGGAACAGATATACAGTTTTAAGAGAACTATAAACGTGGCCTTATTAGATGATCGGATAATGTGAACGTGAACAGAGAAACGTGGTTTGCTCGGAGGGCGTCTTGTCGACTCGAGAGTTTGGCAAGAAGTGAAGCGGCGAGCGCGCAGCGCTGCCGAGGTCCGCAGCGCGTCACGTGGTTGGGGATGAGGATTGGGGTGCGCAAGCATCGGTGGTTGGTACTTTATCGACTTTAGAATTATAGACAATGCCCATAATGCTCAGACTGATTTGATATATAATCTAATAGTTATATGACTTCACCACGAAAATGAAATAAATGACCGTCTTGATCGACGAGGTGCAGCTGCAAGTTATTTATAGTCTTGACAGTTACTGACAGGTAAATAATAGGCGATGGTACTTCAATATTCTTGTAGCCTGGTGAGACAGTTGGAAAAAATGTCTGTATGGTGTGCACCTTATGCTCGATTATGTATGCCCCAGAAGTAATATTACACTCAACGCGTAAAGCGTTAACTATAAGAATGGTTACTGGCAAGTTGGATTTGTGATGATATGCACAAAACAGAATTTTTATTAAACATCAAAAACCTTATAAAACTTAACAAGAAATATAAAAATAACTTAATAATAGGAGATTTTAATTGCGATATTTTAAATCAAGATGTGGTAGACCAGGAATTCTTACAAGTATTTCTAGAGAATTGGTATTGCCCGGGAATAACCAGCATAACTAGACCATCGACTACTAATATAAATAACGGCTCTTGCATAGACAATTTCTTTATTAAGCTAAGCAAGATAAAATACAAAACTTTCACACTCAGTATCCCTTTCAATGATCATTACCCAATAATGATATCGCTAAAGGTCATTAAAAACAATTCTAGTCATGAAGAACATAAAAAGATAAATTACAACAAGCTAAGGAAAGCTGCAGAAAGGGTAAATTGGTCAGACATCTTATTAATGTCAGATCCAAATCTGGCATTAAATGACCTAATAACGATATCGTGCAATAAAAAAGAGGAACTGTATAAAATATGGAAAAGTGATCCTAGTAATCTAACAAAAGAAGAATTTGATAAAAAACAGATAGAAATGAATATGTGCAATCAAAGGAATTTGTGGAAAATAATTAATAATAAAATGGGTAAGAATCCTAAAAAGTGCAATAACTAATTAATTATATTATAAATAACAACAACAAAATCACGGATGCAAATGAGATGGCCGAACATATGAACAACTTCTTTTGCGACATAAGTAAGCAGTTACAAGGCAAAATAAATATGCCAAAGAATGAGAAAATAAAGATGCCAAGCATGAACAACAAAAGTATTTTTATACACCCAACAAACTATAAAGAAATACATGAAATAATTAATATTATGAAAAATAAAAATGGTGGAATTGATGGCATCAATACTCTGACTTTAAAAACAATACACGAGTATATTTGTGATCCTCTGGTTCACATAATAAATCTGAGTTTAGAAAAGGCAATATGGCCAGAAGCTCTAAAAATTGCAGAAATTATTTCTTTACACAAAGCTAAAGAAAAATATCTACTAAACAATTACAGACCAATTTCGCTAATATCTAATATTGCAAAAATTTTCGAAAAATTGTTACATAAACGTATACTAAATGTCTTTGTTGAATGTAGCTTGTTCTCAGATAAGCAATTTGGTTTTAGGAAAAATAAAAGTACTAAAGATGCCCTCTACCAAATAACAAATCAGATTTATAATCAACTTGACAAAAGCAGTCCTATCGCAATCACTTTCCTTGATCTTGCCAAGGCGTTTGATACGGTGGACCATCAAATTCTCCTTGACAAGCTATATAACTATGGAATTAGAGGAATCAGTCATGAACTTATAAAAATTACCTAAGCAACAGAAAACAAAGGGTAAAAGTAAATAACAAAGTAAGCTATTTCAATACTCTAAGCATGGGTGTACCTCACTATTCTTGGGTCATTACTCTTTATCATCTACATCAATGATTTACTAGTTACAATGCCAAACAACACAATTTTATCTTTTGCTGATGACACCGCAGTTATAACTGCAGGTAATGATTGGCAAGAGGTTGAAGCAAAAATGAATAACCGCCTTGACAGCCAACTGGCTGGCATTAAATAAATTGTCACTTAATACAGAAAAAACTGTATACGTAGAATTTGGTAATACCGCTACTGGTATCCCAAAATATCTAAACATAAATATTCATGGTAAACAAATAAAACGAGTTGATGACGCTAAATATCTCGGCGTTATTTTCGACAGCAACATGAAATGGGATATTCATATTAACTACATATATAACAAAACTAAATATTTAACTTTTTTGTTTTACAAGCTTTCAAGAATTATGTCTACCGAGAATTTGAAAATGCTATATTATACACTGTTTCATAGCATCACCTCTTATGGCATCATAGCCTGGGGTGGTGCATATACAAGCACAATTGGATGTCTTCAAAGTCTACAGAACAAACTACTCACAATATTAAACAAGAATAAATTCTTAGTTGATAATCAACCACTTAATTTGGAACAAACTTTCACATATGAATCACTGATGTACCATTACATAGAACTGCAGGATAACTATTTAAATTCAGATAAAACCACTAGGCACAAAAGTATACAAATTCCCAAACGTTGCAGAAAGATAAGCATAAAAAATAGCTATATAAGAGCTTTAACAACCTTCAACAAATTACCAAAAGAACTTAAGGATTTAAAAAACAACAACATCAGAAAGGTTAAAATTAAAAAGTGGATCAAAGAAAACAGCCTATAATGCAAAATAAAACTAATTCGTCCATAACAACAAAAATTGATTGTCGAAGAATAAATTACTTTTTTAACTCGAAGTGTTGTCTAGAACAACATATACAACGTAACTGCAAAAATATACAAAATAAGGAATTTTCACTACCTCTAACAAAGAAAATTATTGAATATGCATATCCTACATTGGAAGTCCATGAGGATGTCAATGCATTATTTAATAAATTGAAGCTTAACATACGAACATAGATATGCGCAAATAACATGTGTATCTGCACCATAATCGCTCTCATCGTCGAATATCTAATTACAATTGGAAGAAAATGAATAACCTAACTTCAGAAAATAAAAGAGCTATCGAGCAGATAGCAAATAAGATTATAAACACGTGGAAACTCAAAACATAAAAGAAACAGATTATTAGGACTACAACAACGGAAGATAAGGTTTTCAAGTCTACTCTAGGAAATGCAGAGAAACAAAACAAACAACTTATGCTGACAGAAAACTGTGAAAATTGTAACGTACCCAAACTCTCTATTACAAAACACATACATTTTGTTAAACAGAAGCAAAAGGTAGAAGATGATAGTATAAAACATATTAAGGAGATAAAAAAACCAATCGAATCAGTATTTACTGAGATTGATAAAATGGTTGATAAACAATAATACGAAAGCTTTACTATCAGAGGTGGCGACAGCACCTGGGCAGCCTATATTGCAATCAAACAATATTCGCATGTCATATGGTGATCTTAACTACTTAGGATTAAATAAAGCAATATTTTATCTCGACAGAGGAATGAGGGGAAAGCAAATATTCACAAACTCGATGGATAAGCTAGAAAGACAGCCACCACATAAAGACATCGTAATTATAGACGAGATAGTTTTCACAGCGCCGTGCAAATGTGACTCTGCAAATCAACATAAAGAAATGTTCTCATATTATAGAGTAACTTGTGCTGTTGGTCTTACATATCCTGCAAGGCTTAATAGCATGGAGAGGATCATTTTTGCAAGGAGCAGAAATGCGTCAACTCAGAGTTTCACGACAGCAAGATCTATGCTAGTGAGATATTGGTGAATGAGAGAAGATTTGAAAGAAGACTTGCAACGCTGGTTTGTTCTGGTAGATTGTACTACTGGCTTTCAAACACGGCGGAGCAACTACACATTTTAGTTTTAAGATTTAGTTTTATTAAGTCATTTGAACAGGAAATTTTTCTCTGCTGGTTTACTTTTATGTAATATTTTTGTATAATCGATGTATTTCAATCTATTGAACTTACTCTGGATAAATAAATAAATAAATAAATAATGCATCGAAAGGTGTTGTTGTTCGGCTTGAGTTTAAGAGTTATGCCTTTTGGTGTTAGCGCCTCTTTCAAATTTTGTCTCAATGTCTTCAATTTCATAGCTACCTGTAGGCAAAATTATCACTCCTCCTCCAACGTAAAACTTGTTATTGCTGGTATCAATATTGGGTATTGAATTGAATGTTAACAACTCTACAAGTTTGAGAACGTAGTTTTTGCTTGGCGACAGTTCAAGTGGTGGAAAATATTCAGCTTCCAATACAGATGAGGTTCTAGATAAGCTTAGTGTTAGTGAATCTTCCAGGACTACTCGAACACTAATGACTACAGCTGAAGCATAACAACACTTATATATCATTCAGCAGAAATTTTAGACAAAGATGGCCACAGTTGTAGCTGTTGTTGTCCTGATAATTCTCTTGATTGTACGTGACTCCGCTTACATTCAAATACTCCACGGGATCCTGAGGTATTTGTAAATTGCCAAAACTGTCAAAATACAATACATCGTTGCCTCGTTTCGATAGGCGACTCAATGCAAGCCAGGTCCACTTTCATCATCAAGATTGATGATTGCCGATTCATTATGGCGTGGTCCACTCGTAGGTAGTGCATTTCGCATGTAGACACCTCGAAAATATGCAATTTTTAAGATACAGGCATATTTGAGAATATTAGCATTATATAATGCACGTTGCGGCAATTTGAAGTTTTTTTTTCTTAAGCCTTGTCCACGTTTCAAGTACATACCGTAACCCTCTTTGTACGGTTTAAGATATAGACCCTTGCCGAACGCAATAGCTTCCATTGTCTTGTTGTGTTCTTGACTTTCCTCAAGCTGCTGTTTATCTTCACTGCCTTAGCGATACCAGCAGCGCCACCTGCCAATACACCTGTCGCACTCAAACCAGCAAATATTGGAATGAGAAATGTTAGAAATCCTCCAATTTTG
This sequence comes from Nasonia oneida, assembly GCA_037356405.1. Classification (NCBI taxonomy): domain Eukaryota; kingdom Metazoa; phylum Arthropoda; class Insecta; order Hymenoptera; family Pteromalidae; genus Nasonia; species Nasonia oneida. The sequence goes on along the minus strand of JAZHPH010000129.1, from coordinate 297,912 downwards.
GATGGGACTGGCAGCACACGTGGAACACGTACACTTTTCTTTCCTCCAGCCTTGAGTGCGCTACGAATGACTTAACGAGAGTCGTTGCTTAGAATAGCAGAGGTAGAAGCAGCTTTGATTACTCTAGCCAATGAAATAGATGGTTTTTTTCTTCGTTTGTCGCTTTAGACATATACCAAACTTGGATTTCACCTTCGGGGCACTTGCTATAGCGAGAGCAGCTGCTTTTTCACCAACTTCCGCGTCTTTTGCCTGGACTCGCTGCCAGGCTTTTGCAGCCAAAATCTTATCTGCAGCGTTTCTTGCTTTAACGTTTTCTCGATTCTGTGAGTAGGCAATGTCGTGCTCTTTGCAAGCTCTATCGAGACCATTAATTTCAGGATCCCCACGTGCTAATCGCTTTGCTAGTTTAGTACCAGGTCCGCAGTACTGATATCCTGGCAGATATAGCTCCACTGGAAGTTTGTTGATAAGTGTGTTTATTAAACCAAGGACTCTACGACGTCGCTGCTTATGCACGATCATGGTGCATGAAAGGACAGCTCTCGACTGACTTTAAATGCTTATAAGCCTGGGTTCTATAGCTGCAGCGATAGTTGTTTCTAAACTTATAAAGCATCTACATGGATTTCAAACCGCATAAAATTAGGCAACCAGTGTCGAATTTCGATACTCTAGCAGAGGAGCAAAAAGTGCCGAAACGTCACGGGGAATCACTTCTGGACAATATACGAGTAGTATTTTGCGGACCATCAAATTGTGTTGAAACGAATAATCTGCTCGCTCTTATTACGCATCCCGATGGTCTCAAGTTTGAAAACGTGTACATCTATTCAAATTCGCTAAAACAGCCAAAATACAGATTCCTCGAGCAGCTTTTGCAACCTTTGCCTGACATACGGTACTTCTCTTTCAGTGAACACGATACAGTTGTAGCACCTGATGACATACTCCCTCATTCAGTTATGGTTTTCGACGACGTCACCTGTAAAAGACAGGAAAACATCAGAGCCTTCTTTTGCATGGAGAGGCATAAAAACGTAGACTGCTTCTATCTCTGTCATTCATACGCTTACGTTCCAAAACATTTGGTGAGCGATAACGTGAATGTGTCGATAGTTTTTCACCAAGATGACGTAAATCTTAAACACATATACGACGATCATGTGAATTCTGATGACATATACAAATTTCAAAGCTTTATGCTCAGCGTACTGGTTAGATGCTAAACATCGATTTCTTTTTATCGATAAGGAGCGAGCCATCAATGATGGACGATATAGAAAAGATTTTGATTGCTTTGCCACAAATATATCGATGGCTGAGAGGAATATGCTCGTATCGTGTTGGAGACTCCGAGAACCTCGTATCGTGTAAAAGTCTTCGGAAACGTCGTATCGTGTTGGAGACTCCGAGAACCTCGTATCGTGTAAAAGTCTTCGGAAACGTCGTATCGTGTCGGCGAGTCCAAGAACGTCGTATCGAGGAAAAGGCTTCGGAAACGTCGTATCGTATCGGCGAGTCAAAGAACATCGTATCGTAAACGCGATTTTCTTTTCCCTGATTTTGTAGTACCAGCACTGCGCAATTTTTAAATGCGACTTTACAAGTATTAAAATGCGCGTGAAAAATTCTGAAAAAAATCAGAATTACTTATTTTTCATTACCTTTTCTTATACCATGAAAACATATACCATTAAGCGAATCGAATTCAACTTAATGGACGAATTAAATCATCTTATTTTGATGTATTTAAATTAATTCATTTTTGTCCTGCTAATTTTACTTTCGTCCAGCAAAACTAGTTTTTGGAAAAAATATGCCACTTTCGCACTGCTTGTTAGGGGCAAAAGGTGGATTTTTCACGCGGGTGTGGAATTAAACAATATTTTCGAAATGTAATAAAATTGGCCCTGGGAAAAAATATTTCGCTCGAAGAAAAGAAAATAAGATTACGAAACGCAAATAGATGATCTCTAGGTCTTCGGGGTCGCCGATGACAGGATTCAAGGACCGCACATAGGACTCCGTTTTTCGTCGATACCTCGTAAAGGGAGGCTTTACGTGAAAAACGGACGTAATTTCCCCCTTCAATGGGGCTCAAACATCAAATTTCTATTAAGGTAGTATAGTTAGATTTCTCAATATAGCTTCCAAAGATGTAGCGTGGGATCATCATATCCGTTTGCATGGTGAATTCAGGTGTGAGACCCAATCCGTCTGGTAATCGGGTGTGTCTCGTTCCTGTTCTCCACTGTCCAAATCCGTTGAGTCGATGGGCAGCCTTGACCACCTCCCCAACGATGGTGAGGTGAAGTGGTTCCACCTTCATCCGAGTCCCAAGTGCTTTGGTGGGCGTGGTTCTATATGCTCCTGTCACCCCTCTTAGCACCTATCCTCTGAGTTTCTCCAGTTCTGCCCTGGCCCCCACCTGCTCCACCCTTGGCCACCAGACCAGAGCGGCATATGCAAGTCGCGGTACCAAGACGGCCCTGTAAAGCCATATGATTATCCGGGGACTGAGTCCCCAGGAGCTGCCAAAGGCCCTACGGCATGTCCAAAGAGCAGCCAGGAATTTATCGCATTGAGCTTTTAAATGCGCCTTCCAGGTAAGCTTCTTATCGAGGACTACGCCTAGATACTTGGCTGAATATTTTGCCTGCAGAGCGACCCCAGATAGTCTGGGCATCCTGCAGGTATCCAGCTTGTATTTGCGTGTGAAAATCACCAGCTCAACCTTCTCCGGGTTAACGGAAAGCCCAGTTAAGCGGCACCATTTCTCCACCTTTCTTAGAGCGAGCTGCATGGTGTCCATGTCTCCACCAGCCTCTCTGTCCCTGATGAGTATCAGAAAGTCATCCGCATAGGCCTGAGCATAGCGACCCCCCGAATTCAGCGCTTCTAGCAGTCCGTTGGCCACTAGGCACCAAATCGTAGGGGACACCACCCCGCCCTGCGCACATCCCTTACTGACGGTCCCCGAAACCGTTGCGGTTCCTAACTTTGAAACCACAGTTCTGCAGCCGAGCATACTCTGAAGCCAGCTAATAAGCGGCCTCGGTATCCCCCGCAGCTCCGATTCCTTTACGCCTGACTCGATAGACATGCGATTGAACGCTCCCTCTATATCAAGAAATACTCCAACTATCAGTTCCCCCCTTTCCAGCTGCTCCTCAATGCGACTGACCGCTGAGTGTAGGGCGGTCTCTGTAGAGAGGCCTGCCCTGTATGCATGCTGGTTAGGGTGTAGGGGCCTAATACTGAGGATTTCGCTTTGGATAAACCTATCTACCAACCTTTCAAGTGACTTGAACATAAAGGAGTTCAGACTAATGGGTCTGAAGTCCTTAACGGTTATGTGACTCGGCTTCCCTGGTTTGGGAATGAACACGACCTTGGCTGTTTTCCAGATAGCTGGTACGTGAGCCAAGGCGATGCTAGCTCTGAAGAGTTTAGTCAGGGGTCCTATCAACTCCTCCAGCCCCTTCTGTAAAAAGGCCGGGTAGATTCCATCAATACCCGGTGCCTTGAAGGGGTCGAAGTTAGTGATGGCCCACCTGATTTTCTTTGGAGTAATAACCGTAGCTGACAGTCCCCATGTTGTCCTTCGCGGCCTTTCCCCTCCATAACTATCACCAACCATGTCCTGGGCAGGTTGAAAGTCCGGAAAGTTGGCCTGCAGAAGTAATTGTAAGCACTCCTCCTCGGAGGTTGCGTAATCTCCTGTAGGTAGCTTGATCGCTTTAAGCCATACCTCAGGATTCTTTGCAAGAATTCGTAGAAGTCTAGCTGCATCCGGATATCTCTCGATTCCTTCGCTGTAGTCTCTCCACCCTTTGACTCTTGCCGCATTAACGCTACTTTTGTAGCGCCTCTGGGCGTCCCTATGCCTAAGCCAGTCACCGGGACTTCGAGTGTTTTTGGCCCTGTTATAGGTCCGTCTCGTTTCCCGCCGTAGTTTCTCTAGTTCCTGGTTCCACCACAGGGTCCTCTTGGTGCCTCTTGGGATGGTCCAGGGACAGCTTCTTTGGAACGAGCTCTGCTGTCCAAAAGTCAAGATCGCTCGTACGACCAAATTTAGGTTTGAAGGTGTGGAGCTCGTTTCTAAGGTTTTCCCTGAAGAACGCCCAGTTTGTTTTCCTGGGATCTCTAAAGGCCCTTGTCTGCGAGCTCCTCTCTTTCCATTCAAAAAGAATATATCTGTAGTCAGATAGCGAGGGTTCATCCGAGACCCTCCAGCCGCCTATCCACCCTTCTATTCCCGTTGTACACAGGGTCATGTCGATAACCTCACTTCTACCCGCATTGTAGAAGGTTGGTTCCCTGCCCCTGTTTAGTATACACAGACTGGTTGTGGCCAGATACTGCAGCAGCGCATCTTCCCTGCTGTTGTTGTCCGAGCTGCCCCAGACTGTGTGATGCGAATTCGCGTCGCACCCCAGAATCAATGGAATGTTCCGCGTTCTGCAATCGTTGATGAGTTCTTGTACCTCCCCGGGCGGAGGCTCCTCCTGGGAGTCGTATGGAAAGTAACCTGAGGCCACCACCACGTCCCTCTCGGCTCCCCCGTCCATAGGAAGCCTCACCTTAATTGCTGTAAGATCGCCACTGCACCGGGCCGGTAGCAGCAATGCGTCAAGGCCTTTGACAAGAACACATGCCCTGGGGGTACTGCACGCAGGGTCACGAAAGATCCGTCCGGCCCCTACCAATCCCCTGACTCTACCCGCGACCACCCACGGTTCTTGTATTAGGCATATACCTGTGTGCATCCTAGCCATGCGCCTGGCCAGGGTAGCCGAGGCGCCTTTGCTATGGTGCAAGTTAATTTGTGTGAAAGCTGTCCCGTCCCCAGCCATGGTGATTAGGACGGACCAGCTCCACTTTGCTCCCGCTGCCCCCGGGTGCCCTCGTCCACCCTTACCGTGACCCTACCGAGCCCCCAGTGCAGCTGATAATTTCGCTGCCGGAGCAGCCTTACCGAGGCTTCGGGTATGCTAAGCACCAGGAAGGTTCCACAGTCGGGTCCCTCCCTGTTTTCCGTGCTTAGCACCCTCCACCTGTTAATGCGCAGGCCCGGATGCCTGTGGTCCAGCCGTTCCAGGGCGCCCGTCGGCTCCAGTCTCTTGCCAGGAATCCGGAGGGTGGCCCTTCTCGGCTTTCTCAACGCCGACATCTCTACCAGCGCTAATTTTGCACCCTCCCAAGGTCTTAGCCGGGGGGTTATTTCCTCCAGCCAGTCTCTCGAGAAGGTGTTACTAGCCACCACAATTATGGCCCCCTGCTTGACAAAGGAGTCGTCGAACTCGGGCCACGGTCCGGCTTCGATCTTATCGACCTCGGCCTGGACTGCCTCACTGACGAGTGCCAGCTGCTGGGCAGTCAGCTCCTCGTCAGGATAGCCCTCGCAGACGACCGCCCTCGTAAGGGGGTCCACCATCCTGGCGACCAAGACGTCCGTTCCTATATTCGGACGTTTACTGGCCGGGTTCGCTGGCGGGGTCGAGTCAGCATCCTTGCGGCGCTTGACTCCACCTGGGGTTCGTTCTCCGCCAGCGGAGACCACCGCCGTGTGTCGAGGGTGCGAAAGGGAGGGTCCCTGAAGGTTCCCAGCCCTTGCCGCCTCCTCCAGCTTCTTTCGGGCTTCTCTCTTCCTTTGGGCCCCCGATCTCTTTGGCCTGAGCCTCAGAGTCCGGAGCCCCTCAGAGACAGCATCAGTCGGAGGGTTCTGCGTGGAGCCCCCCCCCCCCCCCGACGAGATCACCGCCAGTGCACTGTGGTGCGCCTGCCAGTGGCAACAATTTTTGTTGCAGGTCCTTCCTCATGCTGACCTGCCCTCCCACAAAAATTCCCGAGTTTTCCGAAGAAATCTCGGGGTTTCCACCCGCTGCTACCTCTGAAGGGGCCACCGAAGCGTCCCCGGATGAGGCCCCAGCGGGGCAACTATAGTTGAGCCCTTGGTTCGGCAGATTGAGGGCATTACTGCCCAGAAACTGCCTCCCCTCCGACTCCGCGCAGGGGTCTCTCCCACCTCAGTCCGATTGAGCGTTGCCGCCGGGTGGTCTTCAGCTTCCTCCCCCTCTCCACCCTTCCTCGAAAAATTTTTTAAGTAACAGTCCTAACATAATCCATAATCATCTATATTTCAGCTGCTGATAGTCAGGAAATCTCCGGGCGACGCGACGCTTAATTAGCCGGAGGTATGCGGATCTGCATTTTCCCCGGGATTTCGGAGAATCTCTGCGGTGTATAAGTGAGAGCTCCCGGTGTTTTGGGAAGAGAGACTGCAGAAGTGCTGTTTTTCGCGCGTAGTACCAGCCGTACTCTAAGATGGATAATTTATCATCCGCGATACACGTGACGGATATTTTACTAATTTTCTGTAAAATAAAATAAAATAAACGAAGACCCGATCGAAAATATCGTTTCTCGCGCAAGACGAAAAAAATACACTCTCACGCGAGTGAAGCTCCGTGTACAGGTAAAAACGAAATCGGTTGAATAATATTGAATCGGGAATAGATCAGCCGTGGCTTTGACGATATATATATATATATATATATATATATATATATATATATATATATATATATGTGTGTGTGTGTGTGTGTGTGTGTGTATATATAAATAAGCTGTAAATAAGATGATTTAATTCGTCCAGTAAGTTGAATTCACCCATCGCTAAAGGTTTTTATGAACAAGAACCCCTCAAAGCCAAATATCTAGACGTTTATCTTATAGAGAAAGTATTGAAAAAGCGTGCAAATCAGCTTTATGTAAAATGGTTATGGTTTGATGATACGCACAATAGTTGGATAAATAAATCATATTGATAATAAAATTAATTCGGTATTTTTATTTTAATACAATCATAATACAATTCATTTATTATTATATTATAATTTATTATCTATATAATTTATTATCAATTATAATTCTTCATTTATTTGTATAATTTTATAATGTCCCCAAGGTAAAGTATCAGTTTCACCTCGTAGTAAATACCTTTTATTATCGTATGGACTTTACTTGTTTTTCACTAAATACATTATGTGTGTGAGAACGAATGACGCATTGTTCACGAGACTGCGTAAACATGTTCTGTAAACACTGTATATAATCGTCAAAAGTTATTGAATTTTGTACTGCAGCGGTTTTCACGCCTTTTAGTTTATTCACTTTGTCTTGAACTTCCACTCGAATACTGTACATTTTACTGCGCAAACCAACAAATTCAGTCATGATGCGTCCGTACATTTATCTTTCATCAAGCTAACTTTCTTGTTTGTCCGTGGCATTCTAAAAATATTGTCCTCCAAATAGTCCGAAGTGTCAAAATGATCAATGTCCTGCTTTATAACATCATATATATCTATATTACGTAATTCATATATTAAACCATCTGTATCTATATACAACAGCTTACAATCATCACCAAACTGCTTTTTCATATAATCATAGTGAAAGCTGTATAGTAAAGTTTTTGATAAATCAAGTACACAAAGTCCTGCATAAATAGGTTTATCCATATTAACTTCGGTTTAGTCAGTTCTATAATTGCCAAATTTTCGTCTAGTATGCTGCGACTGTGAAAATTAGGTTGAGCAATAAGAGCTTCGGCACTGTATCTTCCATCCCATTTAGTTACTATTTTGAGGTCAACTCGCTTTCTCACGTTTTCCATAGTTTTGCCAAAAACTGCATTATTTATCAACTTGTAAAGATTCTTTTCAAACTCATTTTTCGCTTGCTTTCGCATGCTGCTGTTTAAATCTATATAAGTTTTAAGCCATGGTCACTGATTAAGCTGTAAGACTCTATGTATAAGTTGAACTTATAACCCATTAGCCATCTTGCTTTAAATTTCGATAATGTAGAACATATCGTTCTTTAGAGTATAAAGTCGTCATGAGCTTCGAGTACGATGAACCTGGTGGCTTCGAATCCTGAGGACAAAGAGGCAAGTCTCTATGATCATTGCGAAGCTGTTCTGGATACTCTAAATCCACTTTAAGAATGTAGCCAATTGGTGAATTGTCATCTATGCTAGAAAAATCGGTTTAACTTATTGCCTTCTCTGTCATCCACTTAAACCCGCCATATGGTAGTGATTGTTGCATTGCCCATCCATAAAGATTATTAACATCGAAATACATTAAATATTTGATGTCTTTGTCATTGTCATAGTTCGTTCCCATGTAAATATTATTTGCTTCAGAATAACGGTTACAACATTGACTTATCCCTCCCCTTATTCCACGCTCGATAAACATAATTTTGTCAATGTCAGTGAGTAGTTCTTGTAATATCTTGTGAGGTGGTGCAGAGATAGTTTCGGGGTAAATGGCATGGGAGATACAATTAACATTAGACTCGATTAGGTATTATAATAAATATATATATACAGGGTGATTCAGAAACCATACAACATTTTTATACCATTGTAATCAGCGTGAAAAACTGAGTCTAATGGAATTGGTGCGGAAAATTTTCCTTCACTTTTCACTTTCCCAGCAAGGAAAGATAAATCCCCCCACCACCGTGCTAAAACTTTTATTAAGAAAATTTAACAATTGTAAATATCGAACGTGCATGTAACACAGTACCATTCGAGATGCATGCTAATAATTTGCAGGTTATCAGTAGGCCGATGATTTAATAGCTGATATTTGCATATCGCTAATTATCTTCTGCTAACAATGATAATATCGAACTCTGTAACACAAACATTTCTTCGGTAAAAAAGCAAAGTCGCATAAAGCGTCACCCTTCGCAAAGCAACTTGATTTTACAATAAATAAAATAGACAGATTTTGCCATACTTTCGGCGGGACTATCTGCCAATGAAAATGAACTGCTAAAGCTGTGGAAAGGATATTTTGATAAGTTACTAAACGTACATGAAAACTGCGAGGAAACGGGAGATGAAATCCACACTGCTGAACTCCATATGGAAGAACCGACCTACCAAGAAGTAGAAGCCGCGATCAAAAAACTAAAAAACAATAAGGCCGCGGGAAACGATTCCATACCAGCTGAACTACTTAAATATGGGGGCACCGCGCTTACATTCAGAATTTTTGAACTAGTATGTGCTATTTGGAAAAATGAAACGATACCGGAAAACTGGAAAGAATCCATCATCATACCGATTTTCAAAAAGGGAGATAAGACAGATTGCAATAACTACCGGGGAATCTCACTTTTAGCTACCTGCTACAAAGTTCTATCAAACGTAATACAGGCCAGACTCACGCCCTTCGCGGAAGATATAATAGGAGAGTATCAGTGTGGATTCTGGCATAACAGGTCGACGAGCGATCAAATGTTTACTATAAGACAGTTGTTAGAGAAAAAATGGGAACATTGCGAAACAATACACCAACTATTTATAGACTTTAAAAAAGCGTACGACTCTATCAAACGAAGCAAAATGTATCAAATCCTTGTGCTCCTCGGAGTACCAAAAAAACTCCTGAAATTAATTCAAATATGTCTGAACGGAAGCACGGGAAAGGTTCGAGTAGGCGGTAACGTATCCGAATCATTCATGATACGCGACGGTTTGACAAGGTTAAACAAGGTGACGGTCTTTCTACGGTACTCTTTAACTTAACGCTAGAGTATGTTGTTAGAAAAATGCAGACTAGCGGGCTAGGTGCAACCCTTAACGGAAAAACACAAATTCTGGGATATGCGGATGACTTGGACATACTGGGGGATAACGGTGCAGCGGTAGGGAGAAATGCGGAAATTCTCATAAATGCGGCTGAGGACACGGGGCTAGAGGTGAGCGAATTGAAAAAGAAATATATGATCTTGGACAAACTGGGCATTTGCAAAGGTGAGGGTGATCTTAGAGTCGGAAATTATACTTTCGAAAAGGTTAGCGAATTCAGATATTTAGGCACAACCATAAACGATCGAAACGAAATTAAAGCCGAGATTAACAAGAGACTTCATTCGGGTAATGCCTGCTTCTACGCCGTGAATAGATTACTAAAATCAAAACTGCTGTCTAGAAATGTAAAAGTAAGGATATATAGGACTATAATAATGCCGGTAATTTTGTATGGGTGCGAAACCTGGGCGCTAACGAAAGCGGAAGAAAACCGTTTTGGGTGTTCGAAAATAAGGTTCTGCGAAAAATCTACGGGCCAAAGAAAGATGAAGAAACCGGGGAGTGGAGGAAACTGCACAATGACGAGCTACACAATTTATACTCGTCACCGAATATAAACAGAATAATTAAATCGCGTAGACTAAGATGGGCAGGGCACGTGGCAAGAATGGGAGACGATCGCACGGCAGCGCGTATAATGAAAGGAAATCTAAGCACACCGCGATCTCTAGGTAGACCTAGGCGCAGGTGGGGGGACAACGTAAAAACGGACTTAACTGAAATCGGGAGGGAGGGTGCGCAATGGATGGGGTTGGCACAAAATAGAGATACGTGGAAGGCTTGCGTAGATGAGGCTATGAACTTTCGAGTTCGAAATGCCACAAAAAAAAATCGATACACCGTCGGAGAAGTTCTTTTAGAGATGCAGCTCAAAAGTTCAGGTGCTCTACTGATTTTCAGACTATCCGATAATGGCGCACAGTCGCGTAGAGCTACGCCCGTCGAAAGTCAACGATATTTTACGATAAATAAGCGAGGCACTGCCAGATAAGTGCATTTGGAGAAGCAGCTTCAAAGTTCTCGTGCTCAACTGACTTTGAAACTGTCGAAAATCTGCGTTCAAGGCATTTTGTGAGACATTATGCGATACTTTTAAGAAACTTTCTGCAAGACTTTCTGCGATTCTTTCTGCGAGACTTTCTGCGAGACATTGTTTTCTGCGAGAGATGCGCTTTCCGAGTAGCAGCCACAGATTTCTCGCGTTTTCTCAAAACAGCTACGACGTAAATCAAGTACCTCGAGCAGTTTGCCAGGGCGAGAAGGGCGACAAGGCCAGAAAAAAACGAGAAATCTGCATCCGCTGCTCGGAAAGCGCACAGTTTTCCGACTTTTCTTAAAAGCAGAAAGTCTAGCAAAAATTATCGCATTAAGTTTTGCAAAAAATTGCCCACAAAATCTCGCAGAAAGACTCTCCGAAAGTTTGGCAAAAAGTATCCCATAAAGTCTCGCAAAAAATTTCGCTAAAAGAGTATCGATGAATGTCTCAGAGAGTGCCTTAAAAGCCGATTTGCGACAGTCTGAAAATCAGTTAAGCACGAGAACTTTTTACGTGCATCTCCGAGTGCTCTTATCTGACAGTGCTTAGTTTATTGATTCTAAAATAAAATTGACTTTCGACAAGCGTAGCTATACAAGACTCTACGCTGATTTTCGATGGTCTGAAAATCAGACAAGTACAAGCTGCTACTTTTAAGCTGCTGCTCTGAGTGCTCTTGTCTAGCGGTGTTTCGCTTTTTTCTTGTAAAATATCGTTGACTTTCGACGGGTGTAGCTCTACGCGACTGTACGCCGATTTGCGACAGTCTGAAAATCAGCTGATCACGAGAACATTTTTCTGAAAGCTCTGAGACATTAACTTTGCTTTTTTACCGAAGAAATGTTTGTGTTACAGAGTTCAATATTATCATTGTTAGCAGAAGATAATTAGCGATATGCAAATATCAGCTATTAAATCATCGGCCTACTGATAACCTGCAAATTATTAGCATGCATCTCGAATGGTACTGTGTTACATGCACGTTCGATATTTACAATTTTTAAATTTTCTTAATAAAAGTTTTAGCACGGTGGTGGGGGGATTTATCTTTCCTTGCTGGGAAAGTGAAAAGTGAAGGAATATTTTCCGGACCAATTCCATTAGACTCAGTTTTTCACGCTGATTACAATGGTATAAAAATGTTGGATTGTTTCTGAATCACCCTGTATATATATATTTAGAGTAGATACATATGAATGCCTGGGCGCTACTTGTCTCTAGGCCGGCCAAAGACCAACTGACTCGCGGAATTCGTGTACGCGGAATGCGAGCTATTCTTATATAACTCACATCGTGTTCGCTTACTCGCACCTAACAGACATTGTATATATCACAACCTTTCCCCTTTTTTATTCAAAAGTCTCTGAGATCGTCGTAAAACGGTCGGATTCTTACACTGCCACATTTGGTCGACATGCCGCTTATGTACTCCGTTATCATCTGTTTTAACAACAAATGTGGATGGCGAGGTTTGTTTTATTCTTCTTCCATGTGCTCGTTTTTTACCGTGAGCCCTAAAACTATCCAACATAATGGAATCCCCTGCTTCAAAGGTCTCGCATCTAATTCCTGATCTCGCTGTTATTTGCGCCTTTTGTTTGTTGTCTACGCAGTCTAATAAGTCGTTCGGCTTTAACCAATCGAATCTAGTTCTTAGTTTATTGATTCTATTCCCTCGTTTGTACAACATAAACGCAGGGCTTGTCTCCGTCGTACAGTCCGCAACACTTCTATAATCGAATAGAAATCTATTTATTGCAGCGTTCAGCCTCTCTCCCCCCTTAACTATCTTTGCCACCTTATTTTTAAACGTTTGTACAAAATTTTCAGCTGCACTGTTTGTGGCTAGGTGGTGTGGCGGTGAGAAGGTGTGTGTTGACCCCGTGTCTTTTCAAAAAACATTGAAATTCCTCGCTACGAAATTATGGTCCCCGATCCATTACGCAATGCGATGGAAATCCGTGGCGCGTAAATAGATCTAGCATTACTTGCACTAATCTATATGCTTTGGTATTATTTTCGAAATTACATATTTCTGGCTACTTACTATGCGCATCAATTACAATTGAGAACATGTTTCTAAAGAATCGTCCCGCGAAATTGCAGTGGATACGCCTCCACGCTTTGTTTAGCCACGGCCACGTTGTAAGTAGAGTGTTCGCTGGTTTATTTCTTTCTATCATGCACACTTTACAGTCTTTCACGATTTCTTTAATCATACGATCCATTCCGGGCCACCAAACATAAGAACGCGTAAACATTTTAGTCTTTACGACGCCTAAGTGAGACGCATGTAATTCTTTTAATATCGGTATTCTCATCGACTCTGGAATACATGCTCTCACTTCCCAGCAAAGACAACCTCTTTCGACTGCAAGCTCATCTTTTTTTTCTATAAAACAAATTTTCTTCTGCTGATAATTTGTTTTGTTCAGGCCACGCGCTAGTGGTATATCTAATTACTGCACTTATCAAGTTATCTTTTGCACTCTCTGTTTAGAGCATCTTGCCGTCAAAAGTTGTTTTGCTTTCGTTGAAATAATTAACGATATGCAAACTCGGTGTCAATTATTTCAGTGTCATCCTTTACAGGCAACCTCGAAAGTGCGTCCCAGTTTGCATTCGCTTCTGATTTAACATGTTCTATCCTATATCTAAACCCTGATAAGATATATGCCCATCGTTGCAACCTGTTGTCTGCAGTAATAGAAATTCCTTTTCTCAGTCCTAAGATGAGCTGTAACGGCTTATTGTACGTGCGCAAAATGATTTCTCTTCCAAACATGAACCGATAAAAACGTTTAAAACCAAACACAATAGCCATTGCCTCATTGTCTATTGTTGATCTTTTCAACTTACTTTTTTGAATTCTTTTAGATACGTAGGCTATTGGTTTTTTTGTACCATCTTTGTATTTGTGCGATAAAATCGCGGATAATCCATAGTCCGACGCATCGCAAGCTAACCTGACCTCTCCTTTCGGATCGAAATTTGCTAATATTCTCGCCTTTTTACCCATTCAAACGTTTTCTCGTGTTCGCTTTTCTATTCGAATGTTTTGCAATTGAACAAATGATGTAGCGCTTTCAAATTAACCGATCTGTTCTCTAACAATAAGAATCACGCATAAAAATTGACTAATCCGAGAAAAGAGGTAAATTCTCTCGCGTTTGATGGTATCAGTGCATTTATCATCGCATTTACTTTACTTAATTCTTTATGCAGTCCTTTTTCATCAATGACAAAACTTGATATTTACACAGTAAGTATTATTTATAACAATCATGGTTTTTGTAGAACTTATACTGTGTATTGATCGAGTTATAACGGTTTAAAAAAAGGTTCACTTTTGGTGCATAACAAAAGAACGATGAACTGTAATCTAAATTATCTGCGGTGTAAAGGTAGTAAATATTATTCACTTTTAAGTACACATTTACTATTTTTACTAACTCTTTCTATAAAATTATCACGAAAAAACTAAATTAAAGAATCGCTATGAAACTAAAACACATTAATTAAATGAAAAAAGGTTTTTTTCCTCATTATGCTACGTAAAAACAAAAAGATCAATCATCAACATATACATATAAGAGGCCACAGGTCATACAACAACGCCGCAACGGTTATTATAAGAAAAAGTGGCAGACCAGATTTATTTATAATTGTAACATATAATCGAAAATGGGATGAATCAAAATTAATTTTAAAACGATTTCCGAAAAAATGAAAAAAAAACAAATATTTCAAATGCCATAAGCAGTAGAAGTTTGGCGTTAATTCAGTACTTTTACTTTTTTTCTTTGGTTTTTCTCTTTTTCGACAAACATTAAATTCTTGACATTTTTATGATCTACAAATTTTATATAATATAATAAGATCGTTCTTAACCAACTAGAACATAATTATCAGATCATCAAAATAACATTTTAAAAATAAACATCACACAAAAACTAAAATGGGGGGTTGGCGAGCGAAGCGAACAAGGGGGCGAAGCCCCATTAGTATGTATATATGTGTGTTTGGGTGTGATTATATGTACATATATACACAAAAACACAGAAAAGGCCTTTCGCTCAGGCTTGAAACACTCGACATTCGCTCCACGTTTTCGTAGGCGAAAAGCGAGTTTTCGATGCACGTGTTATGAAAACGCCCTTTCTCCTTAGCAATTGATATTTCTCTTCACTTAGCTGGTTATCCTTGCTAAACTCTTGTTTGAGTATATTTAAATTGTCGAGGTAAGATGACAATCTGTCTAGAGATGATGCCATAAATCGAAAAGAGTCGATAAATTTGAAATTGACATCGCTACCATCGATGTATTTCGTAAATGATATAAATTTTTCCTTATTTATAGGCAATAGGTTGACTCTACTAGGTATACATTGAGCAATATCTCTGATCAAAAAGTGTGAGTCATATCCACTCAGATTGTGGAAGATCACTGGAACAGAGCGACAGTCTTGTTAGTTTAATTTACACTTCTCATGGATTGCTTCTCAATATCTGAAACATATTTTCAGTACCAGGGGGTTTTCCCCCCTGCTCGCTTCGCTCGCCAACCCCCCAAGTGCAAATTTTGAGTGATAATCGAAATTTTCTATGTAATTTGAAAATGAAGCTATTATATTGATAAAATTTTAAATATAATGTACAATATTCGTGTCAAAATTCAAGCTTACAACTATTATATAAAATTTTTTAAATATTTAAAATTTTTTTTAATTTATATCAGCAACTTCAACTCAAGCAGTGTCTCCATCTGTAACTTCATATTTAAATTACTTTTATCTTTATTCTTGATGTCGGACTCAGACCTAGTTCTGATTTTTATTAAATATTGTTTATTTATATTACTATTCTTATTCCTGACTCCATATTTTTCTCTGCCTCTATCACCGATGCCATCGCTATCATTATCTGTATCACCATCTCTTTCGTTAATATTAATCTGAATTTATATTATTTTTATGTCTAACTCTATCCAGATCATCGATCTCTATTCTAAATTTTATTTATATCTATCCTTTTATTAATCCTCTATCTCTATTTTAAACTTTAACTATGTATTTACCTCTTTATTAGTATTTTACTTCTTCGTTCATCTCTTCGACTATCCTTTAACAACTCCAAAATCTATCCTATTCTCTTTATTTATCCTTCTCTTGTAGTTTATATCTATATTTTATATTTTACACTTATAATCTACACTAACTCTGTTACTATCTTTATCGCTATCTCTACTTTTATCTTCGAGTCTTTCACGAATGCGATCGTCATCCCGAATTCTTATTGTATTTCTATCTTGAGCTTTTCATTTGATTCTTTCGCTTTATCATCCCAATTTCTTTCTCTATCTTTCTGTTCACAGATTACATCTTCATTCTCGATTTTATTTCTTTACCTATGTTGATCTCTGTCGCGATTTCTATTTCTGCTTGCTATACATTTTCAAACTAATTTGTCGCTGAAGGATAATCTATCATTACCTTTATCTCTAGTTTAATTTCTAATGCCGTATCTATTGCGTTTCCAATTGTCTCTCTGTCTTTCTGTAACTTATTATCTTTATCTCTCTTAAACTTACCTGTATCTCTATCTTGAACTTTGTCTATCTACTTCTGTATCAGTCCTCTTTTTCATGCGTATTTCTAATGTTATCGTTATTTCTGACTACATCGATATCTCTATCCATTTATCTACGACTCTGGATCTATCACGAATTTCATCGTTATCCTGATTTCTGTCTTTATCTCCTTATTCTCATATTTCCCGTTTATGTCCGATCTTCGTCATTACGTTTTTTTTTAAGTTTGTCGGAATCGACAAAAACTTAAAAAAAGACATCTCTACCCATATTCGCGTCTTTACCCATATTCCAGTCCTCCCTTTTTCTTTATGGTTAATTCTATTCTTATCTTTAATATAATTCTAACATTTCTAGCTTCATCTATATTGAAATCTATATTTTTATTATTTTTTTATCTTTTGAGACTTCTTCTCTATTACTATCTCTATGAAAATTCCAATTTTCGTCTTTATTCCTTTATTTTCTATTTCTTTTCGACACCCGGTCCATTGCCTCTATGTTTTTTAAAACTTTCTATGTGGATCTACACGGAGAATTTCTGATCGCAGCTGTACCTATAACGTCATAAGTACGGAAGCGCAATACTCTTCGTAGAGAGGGACCGTAGCGCTCAGTGCCAGGTACAGCATTTGCCCCTGTATATGGCAGCTACGGACATTGATGGCAGGGAACGCTGCGGCCCGTAAAGGGACGCTGCGGTCTAATAAAAGTTGATGCGTACAGGTCAAGTTGCTGGCTGCCACTGAGAAACGGACAGCACCGTTCCCTGAGACTGCGCTGCGTACCCTGTGAAACAGGAACTGCAGCGGTATCTTAAACGTAAGAGGTGCTCTTTCCTTTCTCAAAGACGGCTGATGTCAGAAATTTTTCTCGTGTATATTTCTACCCTTTTAGAAACCCAGCGATAAAGATAGCACTACATATGTAGCTCTATCTTTATTGCTACCCAAACCTCTGATTGGTCTAATGTATCTCTATCTGTAACCTAAACCTTTACGTACACCTTCGGAAGTATGGACGCCTTTTGTATTTCTTACTTTATAAGGACGCCTTTTGTATTTTATACTTTACCCCTACTACTTATCTCTATCTCTTTTTTTATCTCTGAGTCTATCACGAAAGCTATCGATATCCCGAAATCTGATTGTAATTCTATCTCAAACTTTTAATCTGATTCTTCATCTCTAATTATTTTCTTTATCAACATCTTGATCCCGAATTGCATATCTATCTTGCTTTTCAGGTTTCATTTCTATTTCCGATCTCTATATCTGTCTTTCTAAAATGTTTCATTTAAATCGACATCTCTACAAATTATTGCATTTTAATTGTTTGTATGTCTGTATATGTTTCACGAAAATATTCTACAAGATGTCGATTCGAGCTACCCTGAAAAATATAGGCGCGTCTGCTGTCCTTTGCTGGTCACCGTAGGCTTTCTACGCAAGGGGACTGATGTCCTTTCGTGTTGGTACGTATAGTGCCCCCTTGTGCATAATAGCGCTCCCGCCGCTATGCCGAAGCTCGCAATCAATCTGGAAATGTTAGCGGGGCTGCCACGCTAAAAGACATGGCTCTTCTGTGGTTGCCACGGTTGGCCCATATCGAAAATATAATGGTGCCCCTACCTGGCCCGGCTCTAGGCCACCGCGGGCGCGTAATGATGCTGCCGTTTGCGCATGCGCGTACAATATTAAACGCAGATGCAATCTGTCAGTCGCCTTGTGTAAGTGTGCGTCTGTTCGGTCTGTTCGCTGACATGGCACATGCGTACTGCGCGCTCGAGCCACGGCTGTCATGTGCTTCCATAACCCCGAAATCTAATCTGACGTACGCATGTTCAATTAACTAATTTTGCTGTGTAAAGTGTATAATTTATCAATGTACCGTTCATTTATGGATAATATAACGTGGTAAATGCGCTATTTGTTGCATAAGTAAAATTTGACTGAAGTTATTTGCAATTTCAAAATATCAATAACTACCGGCCAGCCAAGTTAATTTTCGGCTACCGTATGAGCGCCCCATTACATGCCACAGTGGTGCCACTGTGGCAGCCATGCTCAGGCCCTAGGTGGCAGTAGGGCAACCACTGCTGGCCCACGGCAGCGACATCTTCTATTTCCAGTCGGGAAATAGAACCTCAAATTTTAACACAAGTCGTTTATGAGAGTACTGCGGTCCACAAGCGAGCATGTGCTTTACCGAGAAGGGGCACCAGGGGTTCGATTGAAGTAAACAATGTATCGTAAATATATCAAAAAACAACGAACGATTGTCTACTTTTAGCGTTGCACAAGCCTGCGAGTATTCTTTTGTTTCGCGAGATATCGCTAGGTTCAATCGGACCCCTGAGCCCGAATACTGTCGCATCGCACAGGTCCATAAGTAGGCCATCCTGGTGAGCCTATCATTTTTCAGTGTAGAGTAAATGCGAGAGAGTAGGTGAGATGGAGTAAATTAGGGGGAAAATTGAGGGGAAAATTAAGGGAGAAAATTGAGGGAGAAAATTGAGGGGAAATTCTTGAACCGGCGACGGCGGCGGTGTCACTACACACTCTACAGCAACTTAAACGTAGAACCATAAACATACATACATGAACTAGTAGTAGCAATTTATGCTCACTAGTAAACAATCTATCGCAATTAAGGCATACAATGTACACTTGCGATATTTATAAAATGTAATATACTTATAAAACATATTCATAGCATTATCAGCGCTTTATTTTAAAACTTTAATGAATTTTCAGTGTAAAGTATAAATTTGATAAGATAACAATTTATGTATATCCGTTTAAAAACTTATAAAATTGACAATGATTATTATATTTTCAAAACACATGTAAACTTGACAAAACTGTAAATAATGTATATCAATAAAAATAAATGCAGATTTAAGCATTGTTCTTTTGTTAATTAATTTTCATAATAGACATATTATTTCTATGCAAAACAAAAGTTTATGATTATTGAAATATATCTCCACTACCTGGTATCCCGGACCTGACCTATACTTAAATCATTAATTACATTCAACTTTCTTTCTCTTTTTTGACCTGTCGTCAGAATTACGTCACAGGGCAGTAAATGTTCACAGCTCTTTAATAATAATATAAATTAAATATCCTGCAGCAGACCTAGAAGAGCCGTGACCGTTTCAGAGTAAAAGATTGACATGAGTTTCACTTTTACAAGCTGTCAAGTGCGTTGGCACAACTTTGAATGCTCTTCCATTTTTTTTTAATCTACAACATCTACGCTCCCACTCCTACGAGTGACACTTTGTCGTACCGGGATTACAAGTGCATTAGACACAACTACTCTTGTCGACGTCTTGTCTTGTTACGACTGGACAGCTATGAATTCCATCGAAACCAATCTCGAGGGCGCTTTATGCGTTCTTAATAATAATATAAAATTAGCAATTGATGAATTAGCGCCTTTGAAAATGGTTTGCCCACGTAGGAAATATGCTCCTTGGTCTGGGCCAGAGCTGAGGCTCCTCATGGATAAACGCAATGCTACACTCAGGCGCTATGAGCGCACGGGGAGGGCGGAGCTTTTCGATGAGGTCCTTCGACTCACAAACGAGGTCGACATGCGTTCTGCTCAAGAGCGTGAGTCCTTCCTTCGCCAACAACTATCAGACGCCCTTGATGAAAATAGAAATATCTGGAAGGTAATGCGTCATCTCGGCCTCCTGCCTGGGCGTAAGGAGGAGGAGTTTTTTGGTTTTACGCCGGGAGAGCTGAACGAGCACTTCGCGTAAAATATACACAATGCAACGGACACTATTTTACTTGCAAGCGAGGAGGGCTTTACCTTAGCTTTACCTTTAGCCCTGTTAGTATGAGTGACGTCGTCCTTGCTATATCACATTTTTCCTCGCAAGCGAGGGGTGTCGATGGTATTCCATGCGGGGTGGTCGTCAAGGCCCTCCTAATTATTGGCGAATTTATTCTTAATCTATTTAACTGCTCCTTCGCCCAGGGGATCTTTCCGAGTATCTGGAAGCAGGCACAGTTGATCGCGCTAAGAAAGACCAGCGCTCCTTCAAACGTTAAGGACTTTCGTCCGATTGCACTGCTCTGCTTCCTCTCAAAGGTGCTCGAGAAAATCGCACACACCCAGATCACGGAGTATCTTAATAAAAATCATATACTCGACCCCTTCCAGGCCGGTTTCAGAAAACACCACAGTACACAGACTGCGTTATTAAAAGTAACCGACGACGTACGCATGGCTATTGACAAAAAGAAGATGACGCCTATGCTGCTGTTTGACTTCAGCAAGGCCTTTGACACCATCTCACCTTCCAAATTACTATCTAAGCTGAGACAGCTGGGGTTCTCTAGGGCGGCTCTCCTGTGGATTAAATCATATTTACAGGGGCGATTTCAGATGGTGATTTCGAATAAAAACGGAACTTTAGAGTGGCTTGAAACCAATCTGGGAGTTCCACAGGGTTCTGTCCTGGGACCCTTGCTGTTCAGCCTCTATGTCAACGACCTGTAAAATATACTCGACGGCAACGCAATTAAACATCTTTTTTACGCGGATGACCTCCAGATCTATCTACACACCAATAAAGATAATTTCCTGGACGGCGTGGCTCGACTGGCAGAAGCGGCACGGCTGGTTTCTGGCTGGGCGGAGAGCTCCGGTCTGCGACTTAACTCCGGCAAAACTAAGTCTATATTTTTCGGGTCCATGAAGAACGTTAATGATATTAAATCATGGAACATGCCTGGGGTTCCGTTGCCGGACAGAGTGATCGTCCCATTCAGTGAGACGGTCGTGAGTCTCGGTGTTGTACTGGATAGCAAACTTACTTGGAGACCGCAGGTGGATGCTATTACGAAAAAAGTCAACAAAGCCCCGTATAGCCTGCGGTTTATCAGGGGCTGCACCACTGAGACTCTCCGCAGAAGGTTAGTTGAGACACTTATACAACCACACATCGACTACTGTGCTGTGACTATCCTGGACGCGTCTACCGAACAACGAATACGGATACAGAGACTGAGCAATTCGTGTGTGAGATTCATCTTCGGGGTTAGGAGGGATGAACACATCAGTCACTACCGGAGGCGTCTAGAATGGCTTCGCACCGATTTCAGAAGACTCTACTTTGAGGCCATTCTACTCTGCAAGGTAATTCGGATCGGTGAACCCTCGTATCTGGCCTCATTTTTCAGTAAACACAAGCCGAGACCCTCCAGTAGGGGAGTTCCCCCGGAACTGAGCATCCCTACCGTGAGTACTGAAACCGGGGCTAGGGCCTTCCAGGTCTAGGGTGCTCGGTTCTGGAACTCTCTCCCTTCTACTCTGCGAAACCTGCCATCTCTCGCCTCCTTCAAGGGGGCACTACGGCGGCACCTGCTGGCCACAGAATCTTGACGACACTCTCTTAACCTTAATCTCGTTTTAATCTAGTCAGACTCGGCCCTCAGGCCGTAAAAATCCAGTCAGTATTACGTAACTTAGATTTCTAATGTGCAATACAGATAGGTCTATGACCAAACCATAAATGTGCAACGTAATATTTGAAAAGTTTTATGTGATAATTAAATGTGACCAAATATGTTTTTATGAGATTATATGTGACGGTATTTTTATATATTGTATTTTATATTTTTGTTAGACTGTATCGACACAGTCTATGTGACCTAAATTGTATTATTTTTTTGCTTTTAGCAAATAAAGCCCTATCTATCTATCTATCTCTCTCTCTCTCTCTCTCTCTCTCTCTCTCTCTCTCCTTGTGGACCATAGAAAAGGAAAGACTCAGGTTAGGTGTTCTATTGCAGAGACTAGATCGGTATTGCTATTGATAGTACTATTGGAAATTAGTGGGGGATACTAGAGTGGGGAGTGAGGAAGGAAGGAAGTTAAAAATACTATTCATTTAGTGCGTTATATTTTTTTATAACCTAAAATTTATTTCCTGGAATGGTAGGTGTCTACTAATCGACATCAGGGCCACGAGGTTTTAAAAAGCGCTATAATTCGTCAATAAAAATTCTCAAATTCATCTTAATGTCGCCTCACATGTTTCCAAAATTTCTTTCTTCAAATTGCTTAAAATCGTCTCCGAAAATCTCAAAAAAGTGTCATTTTTTAGGCATGTCACTTTTTGATCACTTTGAGATGACTCACGTCATAACTAATTCGATATGTCTTCTATTAATAAAACAGGTTTGAAGAAGATTGCAAAGCTTTGAGAACTGGCCCTCAGAACACGCGTGACCAATAGATTTGGCAGTTGTAGGTTTCTTCTTTACCAAACAAATAGACAGGGTGCGTTGCTTCGAATGCTCCATAGAGCTCTGCCGCTGGGAGCCGGGAGCCGATCCTGGGTCGAACACCAACGTTAAGGTGGTCGATGTTGTTTCATCAGGAAATTGCCCTGCGGTAACGTCACCATCGGTACCGATGCAAGCATGATCCTCATGCCTCGCCCACGTAACCGTGACGTTTGTGGACCATACAGGTTATATTCTCGAGTAGAAGCCGAGCCCGGCATCCATTCCTCGCGCAGGTGCAGCAACACCAGACATGGTAGACAAGCAATGGGTGGAGATGAACACCTCCCTCCAACAACCAGCCTGGTCAATATGGGTATTGGTATTCCCAGGAGACCTGACTTCCCGAACTACGTTTCCTATGAAGCAAGACTGCAGAGCTTCAGCAAATGGCCGTCTACTCGCGTTTCCCGAACACAAGAGCAATCGGCGGATGCTGGATTTTTTTACACCGGAACTGGTGATTTGACTACATGCTATCATTGCGGAGGTGGTCTGAAAAACTGATTGAGGGTCAGGAATTCATTAACAATGCTAATGGAAAGCACGTGACACTACTCTCAGAAGAGGTAAGAATTTGCCACTTTTAGTGAACCAAGATAGTTATATCAAAGTAATTAATCTTATTTTTTCTGATACTTCAGGGGAAAATTACACTTTCAAATAGTATCAAACTAGTTGGAGAACAAATTCGGAAGAAGTTAGAATATAACGGTGAACCGCAACAACCACAGCCACACCACCTGAATCAGTAAACATATAATCCTCAACAGCTGAGCGAGAATAAGTCAATCGACGATGAATGCATTTGCAAGATCTGCTACAATGAGAAGATCGGGGTAGTATTCCTTCCATGTGGTCTTATCATCACCTGCGTAAAATGTGCCCCGAGTATGACAACATGCGCTATTTGCCGTAAATATGTCTCTATGACGTTGCATGTCTTTTTCCCCTAGTGTATCAGCTTATATATTTGGTGAAGGTATACTTATGCTGACAGTCTTCATATGTCCCGCTGTGTATGTACTTTTTGTCAGCATAAGTCCTAATTCATATATAATTAGTATTGATATGTCCGCACAAGTACCT
>JAZHPH010000129.1:258399-269327 GCA_037356405.1 Nasonia oneida | reverse complement strand
AATGAAACGGGCATGGCAAGTGACGTAGTAATAATCTTGAGAGTTGTTCTTTGCTTCATTACGATTAAATATAATAAACTTGACTTTGTTTGATTGATCTCAGTTCTTTTCTATCTGTAATTTTGTTGCGGAATATATCAAACTCGCCTAACCTTTTACTTTTTTAAAAGTTAATTTTTTTTTAGAGATAATGAATTTCTCTAGTTTCGTCGTTATCTAAAGCATGAGAAGTATGAACCCTCAGCAAAAAAATACTTATTAGCATACAATTGCAATCGCAAGCTTTCCTGAAAAAACATTAAACAGAATATTTATAGAAAAATATCGGTAAGATTACTTTACTACTAACTAACTAACGAAGAAGAGGGGACATCGTTCAGAGGACCCGAATTCTGTTACCGACTGATGGAAACAGAGGTAATTATGATGTTTACCAATAGATAGAGGACTCTACCGTTACAAAAGGTCTGAGCGAAAACGCTCGCAGATGCGCTCCCTTGAAGTTGTGACCCCTCAAAGTGGAAAACCTCCAGTCGGTCACAGTGACTCCTCAGTAGCGGCTTTGACCAGTCACAAGCAAATCATAAAGTTAAATATACAATATGTTCATAAATAACTATTTTATTTTGAGCCATTGTATAACGACTTTACGATCAATATGTTGGTTCTGTTTTCGACGCCACAGAACAGGTCGTCCTTTCTATTTTTTATGAATTTTTATTTTTTAAATACTGCTATTTGCGTATAACGCGTGATTCTAATTTCAAAACGTGTTTCTTACGTGTTTTTTTTTTGTATGAAGTCGAATTTTATTATTATCAATAGGGTTGTGCAAAAATTTTGTTCTACTGATATGGTTAGAGGATTATTTATTAACGAATTGAAGCTAAAAATAACAAATTTTCTGACTGTAACTTTCGGAGGTAGAGGCTTATAAACAATGGTTTGCATCATTTGGTTTCGACTATATTTAAGGCAGACGAAGAGTATACAAGTGAAAAATCGCTAAAAAACAATTATTTCGTGAAATAACACTATTTGTTTATACACAAACATCCGCGTGCTTGCACACACACACGCGCGCGCGAGATGCGGTTGCAGTGAAAAACGCACACTGAGAAACTTTCGGTATAGCTGCTACTCCTCAAGTTCATTCGATTTCTACTCTTGCAATCGGAGTAACAGCTACTCCGATTCGGCGTAGCACACGCGCCGACGAGTGTAGCAGCGGCTCCATCTAGCCGGGGCCCTATTCAACAGACGATATAATCTCAAAACGCTCTCATGAGCTATAAACCAATATTTCTTATAATAATTTCTTTTATTTCGCTAGAAATGGTTAAAATGTTTTAGTTTTTTGACGCTCTATACGCAACAATTCCCAACAATTATATCATTAATATATGCGATACACTGGAATTTGTGCTTCGTACGACATTTGGCTGTGCCGAGTTTTTTGCGCCGCTTCGGATGCTCCTGCATACAGTATGGCCGCTACGCCAAAAGTTTTTTAGTGCAGCTGCACGAGTATATTTTCTCTCTCTCACGTTCTTCTTCGTGAGAAATATTTGTGGCAGCAGCTCCGTGTCGTGTGTTCTGCCCTAAGTGCAGCATAGCAGAACCAGGCGATAGTGAGAAGAGACAGAGATTGGCCGATGGCGGTATGCGCGCGTGTGTGTGTGTGAGGGAGGGACAGGTTTGTGTTTACGATAAATTATTGCTAAAATGCCTGCATGTGCGTGCGTATTTCACGACTCAGTGTGTGTGTGTGTGTGTGAGGGACAGGTTTGTGTTTACGATAAATTCTTGCTAAAATGTCTGCATGTGCGCGCACATGCGTGTATGTGTGCATATGTGTGCGTATTTGCACGACTCAGTGTGTGTGTGTGTGTGAGAATAAAATTGCTGAAGTGTTATATTTTTCGTATTTTTATATTTTTGGTATATACATCACAATCCTCCCTCTTTAAGATGACACTTTACATTTGTTTTTCAAGCGCTCGGATCGACGTACAGTTTTATTTCCATGCGCTACGCTGATTATTTGATCAGTGTGTCTATTACATATTTTGTTAGGCTCGATTTCGACGTCATACGTAGGAGATAATTGTTTTACTATAGTGCCTTGTACTCTTTTATAACCTTTGCCATAATCATCAGTCATGATAATATCTCCTTCGAGTGATGCATTACGCGAACCTTAGTGCTGTTCTATTTGAGCGTGTTGTTTTTCGTAAACTGTGTTTTCCGTGCGTGGTCGCAAAGTCATTAAGAACGCAGGACTCTTTCCTGTTGTGCTGTGTGAAACGCTGTGGTAATCAAACAGGAAAATATTTATAGCATCTTCCAGCGCTCTTCCCCCCCTGTATAATTTTAATAACTTTGTCCTTGAATATACCAACAAAGTTCTCGGCTACTCCATTCGTAGCAGGGTGGTAAGGAGGAGAAAACGTGTGCTTAATGCCTAAATTCTTTAAATAATTCTGAAATTCTTCGCTAGTAAATTGCGGTCCGTTGTCGGTTACAATATGATTCACGAGACCGTGATGAGCGAAAATACTGCTAAAATTTGAGATAAGTCTCTCTGCCTTAGTATTATTACAAAAATTGATTAATTCTTTTAAAACAGACGATTGTAAAGACGCCGGTACAATGACTCGATGTCCCTATAATATAAAATAAAATACGTAAAATCGGCTTCAAATACATCAGTATCATCTTCAATCGGTAGTCAGATAGCACATCGCAATTACCGTTTTCTTCCGACTTAATGTGCTCTATTTGGTATTTAAACCCGGACAGTAAATATGCCCATCTTTGTAAACGACTAGCCGCTGTTTGCGGAATTCCCGACTTGAGTCCAAAAATTCGCTTTAATGGCTCATGATCTATGAAAAATTTTTTAAACCCGAATACAATAGCTGCGGCTTCTTTATCTATAATGGCTCGATGCAATTCTTTCTTTGGAATTAGTTTCGACGCATAAGCGATAGGTCGCTCTGATCTGTTCTTGTATTTATGCCATAGAATAGCCGATAAACAATAATCTGAAGCGTCGTAAGCCAAAACTATTTTTTCCTTTGTATCATAGTGCGCGAGGAGAAATTAATTCGTCTTTTATGACTCTTAAAGCGTTATCGCATGCTTCTGACCAGAAAAATTCCTTACTATTAGCACAATCATAAAGCGTTTCAATTTATCTGATCTGTGCTCTAAAAACCATTCATAAAAATGTATTAATCCTAATATGGATAACAACCGCTTTGCATTCTCTGGATTAGGTGCTTCTACTATTGCTTTTACTTTTGAAATTGACTTGTGCAATCCATGTTTGTTGATACGAAACGTAAAAGTACAATTTTTTCCTCCATGATTTTACATTTCTCTGTGCGAACTCACAAACCATTTTCCTGTAAACGTGTACACACTTGCTTTAAATTTTCTAAGTGTTCTTAATCAGTTGACCATTACGTATATGTTATCTAACAATAAGTACGCTATAGCGTTTTTAACACCTCGTATAGTATTCTCAATAAAAGTTCGGAAATCACCTGGACAAGTACTTATACCGTCAGGCATTTTAGTATATCGATACAAGCCTAAATGCGTTGCGATCGTCAGATACTGTTGACTATTCTCTTCGACCGGGAATTGCATATACGCGTGCGTTAAAGCTAACTCTGTAAATTTTTTTATGCCTTGCATTGCTGCAAATACGTCTCCGATACGCAGAAGCGAATGCTTATTAACAATAATAAATTCGTTTACTGACAATTTGAAATCTCCGCAAATGCGAATAGTGTTGTCGCTCTTTGTTACCATTACAATAGGCGTCTCCCATTCGCTTTATTCTACTGGTATCAAATGACCTAGACGCACTAAACATGATATTTCGTTCTCTACTAGTGGTTCCATCGCATACGCTACGTGTCTCGCTTTTAGGGCTATTGGTTGAGCATTCTCTCTTAAATGGATTTTTAATTTTACTTTATTGAACAATCCCGGTGTATCTCCGAACAGTAATTTGAATTCGTTTACTAGCTGTTCGCGTATGCTTGTTATATTACAATTTTGTATTTTATTCAAACTTATAGAATTCGTAGTGTTGACCATCAATGGTCATAAGCCGAATGCTGCTAACCATTGTCTCCCTATAAACGGTGGACCTCTTCCCGGTAGGATAGAAACATCCTAGTTTAAGTGTTTTATTGTTTAACGTTACTTGTAAATTCTCTAGTGATCCTACAGGATTCAAAACGTTTTCGACGTAGTCTTCTAAGAAATGCGTTGTATTTACAAGTTTTAAATCATTAAAAAATTCATTTTTTACTTTTTCGAACAAAATAGATGCGTATACTCCCGTGTCAATTTCCAATTACGTTCAAAATCATTGGTTCTGCGTTTATTTTATCCGCGTTACAAAATTTTTTATCGATACGAGTACCTTTGCTGCTTTGGTCGACATAATTTACCTTTAATGAGAAAAATTTGTACTTATTATATAACTCTTCATTGCTGGGTGGGCTGGTTTGGGCTGACGTGGAATAATCCGTTGGCGATTCGAAAAATTTTACCTGTTGTTGACTTGAATTTTTCTGTTTACAAGTTTGCTCTGTGTCCCTTCTTCTTGCAATGTTTACATGATTGGAAACGGAATCGGCATATAGCGGCCTTATTATTAGGCTTACCGCAACAATAACATGTGTAGCCTTTCTGCGATGTCGATTGCTGCTTCTGTAGACCGACGCTACGATTTTGCTGCTGAGACGCTTGCTTGCTAGATTTATTATTTTCACGCTTTTGGTTCGTTTGCCGAAAAGCGTATACCGAACGTTGTTGCGAATCGTGATTTTGTAATGCTTTTTGCGATCCGTCCGCGTTTTGCACTACTTTTTCTCTAGCCACTGCTTCTGTAAATGCTGTGTCGAATGTTAAACTTGTTTTCTTAAAAAGTTCGACTCTTGTTTCATGGTCTCTCAATCCGCCAACAAATTGGTCTAAGTTAATGCTAGTCTCTTAAGCTTTACTGCGAAATCTGATATTGACTCTGTTTGTTCTTGCCTTGCTTGATTAAAATTGCAGCGCTCCATTACTTCGGATGGAGTCGGATTTAGTTGGTCTTTCATCAATTTCGTTAATTCTTCACACTTTAAGTCCACTGGTTTCTTAGGTGCACATAGACTCTTCAGTAGTTTGAACACCTCTTCATCAAATTTCGTAAGCGCGGTAGCCACTTTTTTATCGTTTGCGGTACCTTTCGCTAAGAAATATATTTCTAAGGGATCTGCGAACGTTTCCCAGTCTGCTTTTTCCAGTCCGACGACATTTCTGACTCTGAATCAAACTGTGAGCTTTCTGTTTCTTCGTGTACGCTCTCGTAGTCTGAGATTTCTTTTTTCTGATCTGTTTGTTCGTCTTCTACGATTTCATTAGTTTTTATCGTTTGCGCTAATAATTTACGTAACTCATCTAGTGTCGAGTTTTTATCAAAGTCGACGTTGCGTTTTGTTAATTCTTCTTCGACTTGATTTTTGCGTATGTTGTAGACCCAGCCGACTAATACTTTTTTTTCTTGTCCGCCGCTCATTTACAATCGAATACTACCACTTTGCACGAATTCCTTACGAACTTTCGCATACATGTAGTTTAAAGTGCTGCTCTGCGAATATGCCGTACGTGATCGTATACGAAATTAAAGTTTTTTCATGTAATGCGGTTTCGCTTAATACCGACACTTGAACTGTACATGCGCTATCCTTTTTAATCCTCGTCGCCATGTCTTATATAGTCAGTGTTATATATGTGAGGTACAGGCAGTGAAGCTAACTCGGACCGGGATCCGGAGCATACGCAATATCCTGCTCCACTGCCACGTTCTCATTGGCGCTCCGCACTCGCGCGCGGTTTGAAAAAGATGGGGGGCGGGGCTTTGCGTCAGCCGTTTTTCGGAAGGACCGAGTTCAAGCCCCGTGAACGGAAAATTTTTTTTTACTCTTTTCTGTTAGTTGATATTCTAATTGACGTGAAAAACTCTTTGTGTACTAAAAAAAAATAATTAGAAAGCTACACAACAATTTTCACATAGGGATATACATCAGTAGGTAGTATATATCCAAGCAAACCCCTCATGACTATGGAAACATAAATATCTAAACCCTATAAACCCTAAAAACTTAAATATCTGTTAACAAATCATGTTTAAGCTTAAACAAACCCAATTTAAACAAACAAGCCACCCCACCCTCTCGATAAACATATGCTACTTTCAATCTTTCCGCTCCAACGACGTTCGCGGCGGCGCGGTCTACGTCCTCGCTTAGTAATCTTATGCTCCCGGGTTCGAGTCCGATACCCGGCGATTTTTATTTTATTTTTTTTCTACTTATAAAATTCGTAGTATAAAATCAACAACCACAAGTTAATAGGGCACTATTTTAATGCAGTGTGTGAGTAATATAAAAAACTGTTAAAACTATAAATTTATTTGTTAATTTTAATCTTGCTATTTAATAACTAAAAAACACCATTTGTATCGTCACCTATTAAAGAGTCATAACTAATGCGTTATTAGTCACTTTTATACTCGGCTGTTACTGGTCTTGCGATGACCAGCCTCGACCTCGTTATATTATTTTAGTTTTAAGTTTAGCCCCAATTGTAAATACTCTTACTGTGATTTATTTATTTGTCACCTTCTCGATTTTTATTGACTTTTTTTACTATTATTATTCATTACGGACCTTTGAGTCCTTAGCTGTTCAATAAACTTCTACTCTACTCTACTCTACGTCACTTTCTCCAGTTGGTCGCCATTCTTATGTATCAGGGTTCGTTTTCGGAATCGCTTGATTGTAAACGTTCTTTACTGATGTGCGTTCGCACTGCCCTTAGCGTACACAGACTCATTTTTTGAGTCGTTCTATACATCTTCTGCGCTTACCGCATTTGTTCGTTATCCCAACCTGGCTAACTTTCTGCTCCGATATTTAGTTTTAGCTTCTTCTTCGCGCCTAGCCCGAGTACACCTTGCGCCGCGCCGAATATTCTCGTAGAAGTCATGCCTGATTTGATAGTAGACCGTGTGAGAGAATAATCTTACGTCAGCGAGTTAACTATTTTATACTCGGGCTGGACGGCACTCCGCGGTATCAGCGCAGACAAAAAAGCGATACGGGTTATTAAAGTACGCGAATGTAATTTAAGCAAAATTGCGTTAGGTAAGAAAATGATTTACATTGCGATGAGCAGAGCTGCGTAGACGGTTCGCATGGTGACCCATGTAGTTGTGTCTGGTGGTAGCTGTTGCGGACCTATCTGGCTGCTGGGTGGGATAGTGATTTGGACTGCGATTGCGCATGTTAACTGTGCCGCGCGTGAAGGCTGGGTTCGGTGTTTCTTGCTCGGGCTCGTCAGCGGCTGGTCCGCGTCGACGGCTGTGCTGTTTCCAGCGTTGGCCCTGGCGGACTTTGTGGGCCGAGGTCGGCTTTGAAGGGTCCGATGGGCTTGGCGAAATGCCGCAAGGCTTGCTATCACTTGCTTGAATGCTGAGGCTGTTCTTACTCACTTGACGTGTGGTAACCGTCGAGTGACAAGATCGGTGCGGCCTTGGTTAATTTTCTGAACTCTAACGGAAATCGTGAGCCTCGGCGAACACTAGCTTAATTTTTATTAACCCGTCTTCCATAGGATTGCTATTTGTTGTAGCATCGCGCTAGTGATATTTGTGCATAGGCTCTGATGCGGTGCTCCAAGATTTTAAAGTTTCTCCGTAATTAAAAAAATTACTGGAATGTTATTCGACAAAAAAAATATTTGTGCTTTTTTCCCTGCAAACCCTCGCGTCACAAGGGAAGAAAGATAGATATAATAATAGATAAAAATGATAGATAAAAAATTGTGTGAGTAAATAAACAAATGATTAATTAAATAATGTTATAATATCACTTATAAGTATTGGATTTTCTGGCTGCGCAAAATCCACATAGTAAAATATGATTTGAGTTCAGTATTCTACTTCCTTCTTTAAAAGGTCTGCTACCTCCATTTATGTAATTTTGTTTGCATTTTCACTAAATTTCTAACGATATACTAAAATTAATAAGTAGAACAAATTTTCAGTTCAAACCTGCCTCCAGAAACCACCTGACTTGGTATAACTTAGTGAAGCAACACCAGCGCCTCTGGCGGGACCCGATCGATCGAATCTTTCTTGTGTTTGATGAATGAAGAATGAAACTGTATTGAGTAACGTGTTCGGAATTTAACATAGGAATCCGACTCGACCTATTTATTTTTCTGTAAGTTTATTTATCGCAGAAAGAATTCAAAATTATGTTTAGTCAATTATCTAACTGATGCGCTTCGACGCTAGAATTTATTATACCGAAATTACGTTGATTTTTTGTAATAATTGTTGATCCGAGATTTGAAGTGACTAGCGAACACATTGTAATTTAGTCGCGTTTTTAATACGAATATCCGTTACTGTGTACTTGTAATTATTTATTGCGTTTCGACTCGAAAACCTATTGCGCTAATAATTGCATTATTATTGGATTATAATACGAGTGTATAATTCTGCTGCCGCGCTTCGGCGCGAGGATTTCGACAAATAAACGTGATTATTTGAGGATAGTATACAGGCTCGAGTAAATAAACCTTTTTTCCAGGCAACGCTGATGGTTCTCACAACTTCGCCAAAGATTACCGTGATCACATTATTTAATTATTTTTCTTTTAGATTTCTCAATTATAATAGGATAGTTAGGTTAAAATTGAATGAAGCACTTTCGTCCGAATATTTATCTTGCAAATTGATAAGCGTATTTATTTATACATGAGGTCTAAATACCTATTCGAATCCCTATCAGAACAGAAGTGATCGTATTTGTAGATTTAGTACGGCCAATCACGTATTCCGAGTGGTTGAGTTTAGCGGATCTTCCTTTGGGATCGCATGTTCTATCTGGTTAACCAGAAAAATAAGGTATCGATAAAATAACGGTGAATGTCAATTGTACATAAACACGGAATAATCTAAATTGAGTTTTTCCTCACCGCGGGTTTGCCATGTTACAAGGTAACGTCGTGGCGATCTCTAGAACATATCCTCCAACTTTGGAAAAGAATTTGTTTTTCGCGCATGATTTTTCATAGAACCACCAATATATATGGGGCATTATCTGTCAAGCGGACACCCCCTCTGCTCACTTTTCTATTTATCGAAAAAAATCGTTTCTGGGCTTAAAATTCAGCTTATTATATCTACTTACTATTGTCGCATGGACTTTTTAAAAAATTCAAAATGGCGGATGGGTACAACTTTAATAGTACAGAAATATTACTACGGGATAGCAGCAATTATCCTAAAAACTCGCTGGAGCAGAAAAGAAATGAAAAATAAAAGATTATTTTTATGTATTTTTGCCCGCTGAACACGAATACACCATTGTTTTTGGCCTATGTAGTCCCCGTTCTTTTATAACCACAAAAAATACTCCAAAAAGCAGTATTCAAAATTTGATAAAACGCTTATTCTCATGTATTTTATCCCACTAATCACTTATCTAACTTTATTGTAGGTTCTCTAGAACGTTTGTCTCCAACTTTGAATAACACTTCTTTAATGCAGATAAACGTGATTGAAAATTGCAGGGGTGCAGAAAGCTTTGAACTAGCTTATGACTATGCATCATACCTTTCTGATCTTAAATTTAATTGTTCTGGTTCTGTTATATAATAATTAATATATAAAGAAAAAATATTTTTTACAAAAGTATGTTATGGTATATAGTTCACTTAACACAATCGTTTAGAAGAATACATTTTAATATTCGCAAAAAACGAGTTTTCTTAAGTTTACGTTTACAGCGTATTCTGTGCTATATTGTTCTTTTGTTGTCAGAAATTGTAAGTATTCACCAAATTAAAAAAAAAATATTAATGTATTATGTTTATTGAAAAGTTTACCAGTTCTAATTTGGATTACACTTAATATGTTCAAGCAATCTCGATCTGATAGGTGCTGCAATCCTTTTAAAAGTTTTGACGGAAATGGACACGTAGGTAAAAGTTTACGAAAAATAACAACTGAAATAAAAAGGAAATTCCCTCATTTACCAGATAGCAGTCAAATATGCAACTAGTGTAGGAAGAGATGTAAAGTTGTTAATAGTTCACCTGATACGTCTATAAATGAAAATAACGACATTAGCGAAAATATTGAAAGAAATAAAAATTTGTTTGAACAAGAAAAATCTGATTCAAATCAGATGAGTAAAATTTTTGTTCTTAAATTAATGTTCATAAATGTTTGTAAAATGTTCTGAAAGTTTAAGCATTGTTTGTCGTCTATAAAGTATGGCATTTTGATATATAAATTCAAATAAATAATTAACACATTACTTTTTACTTTTATAATTATTGCTTTGATAAATTTAAAATTTACTTTATTTGTTGCTGATCGCTGGAAACGCAAAAATAACCATACTGGAAAAAAATACTTTTTTCTTAGCACGTGCATCAAAAAGACCCGTTTCCATGCATCTAAAGTGAATGGTAAGCTGTTCATTTCGAGCGTACGGGATGGAATGGCCATTTCCTTCCGCTACTCAAAAACACTCAAAATGAATCAAATTTTTGAAAATTTTTGATAGAGAGTGTTTTACGACTCAAAATACGGAACTTACCATTCACTTTATATGTATGAAAACGGGCATTTACAGGCACTTGTCAAAAAAAGTAGTGTGTAACAAGAGGGGGGGGGGGGCATTTATACCTCGGGTGAGATTTAAACACAAGTTCGAGTCGAGCCACAGGTAAGAAAATATACTCTAATACAAATACAAGATCAAAAAAAATGGGTCAAATTGAAATTAACTTCTGAAATACTCCTTTATAATGTAAAACATTTATGAAGCAGTATTTTT
>JAZHPH010000129.1:207479-254638 GCA_037356405.1 Nasonia oneida | reverse complement strand
GGCTCCCTAAACAACAAGTTGATCTATTATTTTGCGTAGACAACGCGCTTCTCTTCGTCACTTTTTTACTAGCAAGTCGGGCATCCGTGGCCCTCAGCAAGCATTATTTGTGATAATCGTGTCACCGGAATTTGGAACTTTTGACGAAAATCGGTCTTATTTTAATGTTTCTTGTGATGATTGTCCGCTGCAACACAATGCGCGCAATTCGAATTGTCGTGGCATTTGTTATAGAACCTTCACTAAAATTCTGCTGCTTTTGATTATTTATTTAGTCCTGTATAATGTCTGGTCCAAGGACAATAAAGACAGCAGTCAATAAATCATAAATGACATTAGAGAATGTAGGTTACAGCAAAAGATTTACATGTTTATTATGAATAATCAATTGTGCAGTAATACTTTATTTCTTTATATTATATTAATATATCATACAATCATATCAAAAATTTAATTAAGTTTTTACTTTATTTATTTTATAAAAATACACATATTTATAATTTTCAATGTTTTACCATTATTACGTAAATATATTTTAATCTTCATTGACTGTTTCAGCATGAAAATCTATAGCAGCTGAATTTATACAAAATCTTTTTTTGTTTGGTTTTGGACCATCGTTGAATACGTGTCCTAAATGTGCATTGCATTTCGAGCAAGTAACTTCGGTTCGTATCATCTGTGGATTTGTCATCAATAGTAACAGGTTGCCGCCAACTACGTGGCAACAAGATATCAGCCATATTTCAGCAGTCACCGGTAAAAAAAATAAAGAAAAGTCATTGATATTTTAAAAACTGGAAGATGCATGGATGAAATTGTTCAACAGAATAAATTATAACTAAAATTTTCATAAACATGGAAGATAGTATTTAGTTCTCTTTTGCCTTTAAGAAGAAAAAGCCTGGTAAAAAACACCTTTTGTCATTTATTAAAATAAAAATAGTGTACTGTGCAATAGAAAAAAGGGAGGGTTGGGGTTATTTCTAACACAAGATTTGTAAAAGTATAAAAAAATTTCAAAGAATTGTCTGAAATTGTGATTAAAAAGAAGTAGTGGCTATAGCCTCCTGCAAGCTCGAAATGAAGAGCTTGCCATGGAAAAATACCTATTTTATTACAAGTCAAATTAATTTGTGCGCTTTGTATATACATGACTGATTTCAGTTTTTCATGGTCAGTTGTAATGTTAAAAATAAATAATAAGTCCATTTTTTACTCTTAACAGCAATATCTTTTATTTCCCTCTATTTTGTCAGAAGGTAGTTATTTGTTCACCTCATATTGTCATGCTAGCGTTATAAATGAACTAAAATTAGTGATTATTGTCTTCCTGTGCAATTAGGTTTATCATAATAAATGTGATATTAGAGATAAACAATTTTAAAGATTAATGGCTTTCTACAGTATGTTTATATACTTCATACTTAACCTCAATTGAGAAAAAAGGAAGCATGACCCTCTTACCCATATAACACTCAATCTTTTAGCAATATTGTCTGAAGGTTGTATCGGCAGATTCGTCAGATTCGATAATATTGCAGGCAGGTTATTGTATATTTTGGATATTATCCAGCAATATTGCTGTAAAGGATAATGTCCATGTTTGGATTGCGGTTTCAAAAAACAATAAGAATATTGCAGCAATATTGCTCAAAAATATTTGCAATATTGTGTCGATATTGTAAAATAACGGTAAAAAACATTGAATTAAAAAAATTATATAAGCGTTTTTACGGATTCTGCTCGTACCCATTTCGGGAGGTATCGTCAAATGCTTATATATGTTTTTTACCTTTATTTTACAATATCAACACAATATTGCAAATAATTTTTTAGCAATATTGCTGCAATATTCTTATTGTTTTTTGGAACCGCAATCCAAACATGGACATTACCCTTTACAGCAACATTGCTGGATAATATCCAAAATATACAATAACCTGCCTGCAATATTATTTAATCTGAAAAAACTGCCGATGCAGACCCAATCTTCAGACAATATTGCCAAAAGATTGGGTGCTATATGGTTAATGGCAGATTAAACCACACGACAAATAAAGGGTGCGAGTACTGGCAGTGCCTTGGAAACAAATTTAATTATACCTTTATTGCCTCTGGCCTCCATAATTTCTTTGCAATTCACATGTTTAAAGAAATCTTGTTAGACTGTTTAGAGTACGAAAATAGTTATCTGCAGATGAAGCTATATGGTCGTTAGAGACAGAGCTAAAATGATTGTTGAGAATCTTCTTAAAAAGATTATAATTATACAATATATCTTAAAACGATTATAATTGTACAGGCTATGTATGTGTCAGGTCACGTAAGTGACTAACAGAGGTCAATGGTACGGTTTTGAGTCTTGCCGTTAGAGGACCAAGATGATGCTTAATCTCCGAGACCTTGTCAGACATCAACTTATGCGACTTTGGAATCTCCTTTTGCTTTTTCTTGAGGTTAGTAAGTTTCTTAAGGGTGTCCTTTCAGGTATCCTCGATCGTAGCTTAACGAATCTAGAATTGCTTGCGTAAAGGAGTAGCTGATGGTGATCCGCATTTGTTGTTGTTCTTCCTTTTTGGCGGCAACCTATATAGACCTCAATCTTTCCGCAATATTGCCTGAATGCACTGAAAAAAAAATAGTCATTTCTGCTATAAAGTCCGGTAGTTTTAATCGTTCTGCCACCGTAACGACTGTTCAATAAGAACAACGGTGTGTCACTGGTAGTTTTGGCGAGTCGCGACTCGTAAAATTGGTTGCTTACGCGAGACACCAACAAAAACGACCGAACTGATTCTTTAAAACTACTGAACTCTACGGTAATTTTGGCGAGTCTTCGTATAATCACGGATTACTGGTGCCATTTTAGTTAAAATGGCTGAGTTTTTTTTCTCAGTGAGTTGCGTCACAGATTCGTTGGATTCATTAATATTGTAGGAAGATCCTATATAGACCCCAATCTTTTAGCAATATTGCTTAAATGTTGCGTTCACAGATTCGCTGGATTCAATAATATTGTTGAAAGATTATAAAACCTTGCTAAGCTTATATAAGGCTAAGGCATTATAATGTTATGCGACTATTATACTACATTCTCACTAGATAGAACAATATTTAATAAATATTGTTCTATTAATATTTAATAAATATTTAAAACAATATTTAATAAATATTGTTCTATTATCTAAAATAATTTTGCATTTATAAACAAAATTTTTATACTAATGCAAAAATTTTTAAATACTTATACAATATCGTTTAATCTGGTAGCAATGTTGTTGGATCAAGATTATTATGCCATTGTGCAATATTGCGGAATCTAGTTATGCAACCATGAGACAATGTTCTAACGATATCGGGTGCTGTAGACGAGCCGGCCCAGACCAGGCGAACTTGCAATGGTAGAATGGACATAGCTGTCCACAGCAATATTGCTCCAAAAGCTTAGCAAGGTTTTATAATCTTTCAACAATATTATTGAATCCAGCGAATCTGTGAACGCAACATTCGATCAATAGTGCTGAAAGATTGGGGTCTCTATAGGATTATATAACCTTGCTAAGCTTTTAGAGCAATATTGATCTGGACAGTTATATCATGGCAAATATGTCAGTTATGGCAGTTAAGTATTCCAGCGCATTCATTTATTAAAATGCTGCAGCCGTTGTATGAAATTTTTAGCTCATGCATTTATCAATATAATAAAGGAACAATTATCTCCTACGGTGACTTTCTTTATTTTGATGTTTGCTACCACTGTGATTTTTTAAAGAATGCTCCAAGCAATTCATAAGCTTTGCCACAGGCTTAAAATATGAATTTTAATCATTTTAGCACAAATTTATGGACATCTTCATTTTTAGCCAAATATACAGGGTCTCTGCCATTCTGGGACTCATACAGGAACTTTTGCACTATAAAAAGGTATCTCCATGAATTTTTTTGTGATCCTAGTCCGGATAGAACTCTTACTTTTACCAATATTAAGGTTTAAATGGCTTATAAGATAGGTATAACACATACACCCACACACACGCACACATATATATATATATATATATATATATATATATATATATATATATATATCTGCTTTATTATAACAGAAAAAATGTACATGCAAAGAATCAAGAAATATAACACCTGGGTTAATAGATCCTCTGTACCAGACTGTCTAAGAAATATTACTCGCAAAAGACAAAAAAGGTTTATAATAGGACTCGGGTGACAATCCAACTAAGACTTAAGTAAAATCTGACATG
This sequence comes from Nasonia oneida, assembly GCA_037356405.1. Lineage (NCBI taxonomy): Eukaryota > Metazoa > Arthropoda > Insecta > Hymenoptera > Pteromalidae > Nasonia > Nasonia oneida. Next base: position 250,373 of record JAZHPH010000129.1, on the reverse strand, counting down.
ATAACTTGAATCTACATAATTTAACAAATATCTGTATGCAAATTTAGATATCTTCCACCAGTACATTAGTATAATGACATATTTTGCTTCAGCGATGGTTATGTTACTATGAGTTTTTAGGATGGATCGTATTGGGATCTAACACACTTGCCCCGACCTCTCGCGGTGATCAGCAAAACTAGACGATCCCAGGCAAAAGCTTAGCTTAGCATAGCAATTTAAGCTAAATTTGTTATTGTTATTAATAATTTAAATGCAGAGAACGTCAAAAAGTTTACACAATCTAAAAAAAAATACTAATTACCACTGTTGAGAGGGACAGTATCCCTCCCTCTCAATACTCGATATAGTACTAGTGATGTATATAGTAAATGGGGAAAAACTGCGGGTCTGTTGCTCCATTAAATCTCGATAAAATCGTCTAAAAAATTACCTGTAATAGATAACGATACACAGATTCCGCGGATGCTTACTCCAAGTCTCGGCACTCCGTCAATTCATCAAAAAAATTTATTAAAATGGGCTTCTTGGTTGATTAGTCGGATCAGCTCTTAAAGACATTTTTACATAACAGCGTGCGCGGAGCTCGACTTTAGAGTCATTTGTTTTGGCGCTAAAGTCATAGACTTTGGCACGCTCTCTCACAGCGTGCGTGGGGAAACCTATCCTGTCGCTGTCATTTGTTTTACATATGTATGATTGCGAAATTGTGTATCATTAGTGCAAGACGTCTTGTTTATAACCTATTGGTATCTAACCGAAAAGTAAACACAGATTTGATTCAGAAGGTCGAGATGATGATAATGAACCACACGCTGAGTATGAATTTTATCGATTAACCGAAACACAGCAAGCTACATGTGGTTCACCGTTGAAAAAACGTAGACAAAACAGTGATGAAAAAAGCGAATAATCATTTACTATTGAACGCATCGACAAAAATATTTCTTTTCATTTTAATAATTGTAATGTTACAATTAATGTACATAATCATCATAATTAACTACAATGTACGATACACTATATTTGTGTTTTAGTTTAATATTTTTTGATAAAAGATGTAATAATTTTCTATTAAAAATAATTCTTTTTTTTTGTTTTGACGGCAGCTAACCTGACTGCTCGATCAAGATGCATATTTTAACAATTTTTCCTATTAGATTGCTAAAGAATTACAACTTGAGCTTGGATCCGCGGTATTTACGCATAATAAGCTATCATTGGTCATTTTTTTAGACCGAAATATTATATCCTTATCGAGATTTAACGGAGCAACGGGACTATACTTTTCCCCGTTTACTATATATATATATATATATATATATATATATATATATATATATATGAATTTTAATCTACCTATGCTCGTTTTTTCTGCTTTTTTTTATTAATTTTTTTTAAGATTTTATTAATTTATTAAGATTTTCAGTCCTGCATGTGCGTTAATTTCATGGCGATATTTCGTTTAACAACCATTAATTAATTATAGCTAGGCGAGCGAAAGACGGAAAAAATTAGAAACAACAACTTTTTGGTCAAATCCAATAGGCGTTTGCCCTGGATATACGAGTGCCTAAAAACTTTCACGCATATATACCGCAAAGAAACATTTTAAATTTAGAAAGAGCGGGCAAGGAAGCTTTTTTTGCCCGCTCTTTTCAAACCGGTCAAAAAAAGGCCACTTTTTAGGTCCGAAAATCGCGATAATCGTGCATGTATTACAAAATAGTATATTGTGTACCAAGGGCGTAAAGTGGGCTTTTTTAGGCCGACTGTGGATTTTGCAGTACGAGTCAAGGCGAGTACTACAAAATCCACGAGGCCAAAAAGCCCACTTAGCCCTTGGTGCACACCATATTTTATGTAACGCGCGGACGTATTTTCGCGTTTTTTCGTACGTGTTAAGAGGGACTGATGTGACTCTTTTTTGACACGGCAACCGTGCTCTTGTCTTGTTCAAACATTATATAAAATAAATAAATAATGCAAATTTATCAAAATCAACTTTTTTTTTAAATTACAAAAAAAAAAATTTGCGGGCAATAAAGGCCATTATTGCCCGCTGTTTGAATATGCGGGCAATAAAGATTTTTATTGCCCGCTAAAATAACTTTTTTGCCCGCCAGTTAAAAAAGAGTCACTTTAGTCCCTATTAATAGGTACGAAAAACGCGAAAATCGTTCGCGTGTTACATAATAATATATTGTGTACCAAGGACGTAAAGTGAGCTTTTTTCGACCGAATGTTGAGTTTGCAGTAAGAGTCAAAGGCGAGTGCGTCTCCGAGCCGAAGATGAGTACTGCAAACCACACGAGGTCAAAAAGCCCACTCAGCCCTGAGTGCACACCATACTTTTAGTGACGCATGTAAGGATTTTCGTGTTGTTCATGACTATAATGCAGAACATTTCAAAATTTTCAAAATTTTTAAAATACGACTCATAAACTTAAAATGTGCAGTTTACAAGATAATTTTGCTCGCTGTCAACTTTTTTTGCCCGCTGGTAAAAAACTGGTACTTTACGTCCGCTTAATAGGTACGAAAACGCGAAAATCGTGCATGTCTTACAAAAACGGTATTTTTACGCCTTGTATGTAGGACAGCATCCTCGAGTCTGATGGGAGTTGTTTCCATTTATTATAGAAGTTCGATTGCCAAGACGGGCCCTTGAAGTTTTCTAAACTATTTTGGGATTGTTTCTTTATTTTAAACTCTTCAGCCGATTGATTTATTCATTTGGTTGCTTTTAAGTTCTCCACCAAGTCTTTTCTAAATAAATAGTTTCTTGGCGTCAAGTTGCTTATAAGGCGCTTTTAATGGATGCATTAACGTTAGGTAAAATTAGGCTTCTGCGAATAGCTGATCCGTCGTGCATTGCATCAACTATTAATCGGCAAACATCACTCCAACCTTCGATTATTGGAAAATCGTAGTTTTCCATGTATACCTTTCTTGGTCGTCCGAACTTACTTTGGAATATGTATGCATTTTGGAAATAGGTGTTATGAGATCAAAAAAATTCTTAAAAATTTCTTACTCTCCAGATCAAATTTGATAGATTTGAAATGCAAAGACCGTATTTGATTGGAATACGGGCTGCGCAAGTCCATGAATAATTATTTAAGTAAGTGAAACTAGCCGTTGGCTCGAGAGCCTCATGTTACTAAGTAAGCTAAGGAGAGACGCGAAAGGTATTCGATACGTAGCTATGTTCGATAATAAATAATTAATTGAAATGTGACTGTCTGTTGTCATACTTTAGTATTAGCAGTGTAGGTTGGAGTTATCACAGCGGACACTTTTATGCGTAGACGCTGGTCTGTCCGCTATTCACGGCTAAAAGAACGTTCTTGTCTGCGAGCGCTGGTCTGTCCGTTTTCTATGATGACGTCGAGATTTCTTACCTTGTGTATAGCTTACCTTGCAATTGTTGGATCGTACTGGGCACGCCGGATGTTTCTAGAATCCGCGAGTGGCAAATGCTAATCATTCTTATACACGATCTATCGTGGCAATAAAAAGTAGGTTGGTCAACTACTCTTACTAAAGCTGGAGATTCCACTCGACGGATTTTAAGCTCAATCGCTCGTGGCGTTCTGGCACAGCTTCCAAGGGCTCTCCAGTGTTACTAGCCAAGGGATGGATTAGGCACGCTCCCCAGGTGTTAGGACGGATTTAGCACGCTCCAACATGAATACTGCAACACTGCCGCGTCACCAGAGAGACCAGCATGCATGCTACACAAAGTAATATTTAACAAAAGGCGTAACGTGAATCAACCCCGGAGCTTATAAAGTCTCGGTGTCGATACACGCAATTGTCTCAAGTTACGCGGCAACTAACGACCAATCAACATATGTCACTACAAAGATATGCGTACAAAGGTGTTGTAATAAACCGCGCGCGGCCAGTGCTAACTCGCAGGTCAATGGCTATTCGATTAATGGCTCAAGATTGTGTAATGTCGTAATTCGATACACCCACTGGCCGTACGCACTCTTTACGCGCACACAGCGTTGCAGGCATAATGCATAATTGTAATAGTCGATTTCTGCGGTATAAACGTGGGACATTACTGAAAAACCCTGTAGCCGTGGAATGCTTAACTACTGGACAGAAGCTACTCTGATGACACTCTAGCCCAAGAGAAACCCTTTTAGAATTCGACTTATTAACTGCGTAGGTGGTAGACAGTAGCATGTTGGGCAGAATATTTTGCAGACGAACTTGGACACTAGTACTTGATTAAGCCATGACAAATAAAACTTTCACACTAAGAACGTCACTCACAGTTCTACTCTTGAGCAACGATTTGGGAACTCCACAAACAGTACTGATGTGTCTTCTGCTAGTACTCGCTCTTTTATCCTCTGGTAGAGCGAAACCCCTCACTAGCTCAAAGTATGTTATTCAAGAGTAGTAGCGGTGGGCGTGCATTCCTACACTTGTATTCTTGAAACTGTACAAAGAAGCCTGACGCAATAGGAAAGAAAGTATCATATTCATGATCAGTCAAAAGCTCAAGGGTCAAAAGCTAAGGTTTTATTTCGCTGACTTTTTAGAACAATATGTTTGGACTACGAACACTTTTTTAAATTTCAGTTACAGTGAAAGTATGATAACGATGATGAAACAGGATGTGAAGCTAAACAATAAATGACTTCGGATCAAAATATTATAAACCCGACAACAGTTATAGTGATAATACTTTTATATTATAGTATTTCAGATAATATTTCTATATAATAATGAAACAGGGGGTGTAGGAACAAGTAAGGTATTGTACATGAGAACATTTTAGTTGTGTAAGATTCAAATCTATTCATACTATTACTTAATAATATTTGGAAAAGATGGTTGCCGGTCCTAGTGGGTGCATCGCTGCGAAGTAGCTCCGTGATTAATAAGCAAAGTCAGTTGCGGTTTTTTTTTTAGTCAAAAAGTTATAGCGGAGGAAAGAACAGCCGGAGGAACGCGTGGGAGTGTTAGTGGGAGAGCAACACGCGCATGAGAAGAGCAGTTAAGCAAGGAAGAAAAGTGCCCAGGCAAAGAGGTTAGAGGACTAGGAGAGTTGGCCGACACTAAGGAGTTGGAAAACGCGGGAGACGGCCTGACGAAAGAGGCTGGCGGAAAAAGACGTAGAGACAGACCGCGAAAGGCGACGAACTCAGTACAAACGCAAGAACAAAGTACGATAGATAACTGTGAAAAATGGCAAGGGGAAGGACGAATTAGGAGCTTTTGCTAAACGTGAGAAATTGACTCGCTCACCACAGTCGGAAAAGACGAGCGCGGGTAAAGGAGAGCTGCAGGATAACGGTGGCGCTGGCAGTCATATAAGTAGCAATGCGAACGGAGAGACGAAGACGAATACGGCGGCAGATACGGAGGAGAGCGACGAAGAAAACAGCGACACTCGGACAGAAAACTGGGATGGAGAATGAAGCTACGTTAGAAGGGGCCGGAGCTATTACAGCTACAAAAATAGTCAACGAAGAAAAGGAAAAAAGATTGGAAAGAGAGATAGAAGAAAGAATTGAAAAGCGACTGCTACCAGCTCTAGAAAAGTGGAGGACAGAGGTGGAAAGAAAAATACAGGCGGAAACAAGAAAGGAAATCGAGTACCTAAAGGAGAAATTTAGGCTAAGTGAAGAAGGACAGGAAAGACAACAGCAGGAACTGCATAACATGGAAAAGAGAGTGAAAAATTTGCAGGATATGTTGGCAGAGGAGAGGAATAGAAGAATAGGGGACAAAGGATAATGTGGGCAGCATTGGAGGAAAGAAGATTGGTCGACCAAAGCATCGAACGAGAGACGGACTAGAAACAGACTGAAGGAAAGAGGTAGAGCTAAAGGAGGGGTTTTAGTAGGAGTAAGAAAAAAGGGTTGCAAAAACGTGTGCATAAGAGAGTGGGACTACGGGCTAATAATAGAGAATATTGGAATGGGAAACCAGAAAATTGGCAATATCATTGTAGCCTATGTAAGTGAGGGAGTTGATAAGATGATACGTGGTATAAAGGATTGGCTGGAAGAAGATGAGGGGAGAGGAAATAGTCTGATAATAGTGGGAGATCTAAATGCTAGAATAGGGGAAGAACAGGGGGAGAGGGGATGGAAGAGAGGGCATCAGTTGACAAGAGGCCTAGAAATAAAAAATGGTAGAACAGAGGGGGACCCTAGAGGTGAAATAACTTTAATAGTTAAATATATATATATATATATATATATATATATATATATATATATATATATATATTTAACTATTATGCTTCAGTGCTAAATTACGTGATAGAAAGAACAGGAGAGGAGAGAATAGTAGATAAACTAGTAATCGAATGTAGAACGGAGTCGGACCATTTACCGGTAACATTTAGGATACAAAATGGGAGACGGAAAGAAGGTTTTGTAAGGCAAGCAAAAGGGAAAAGCGAGCAGGCAAAAATCTTAAAATGAGAGGAATCGAAGCTGAAAAAATACAAAGAACACTTGATGGAGCTAGATTTAGAATATGAGCAGTCAGGAGAAAAATGCTGGCAAGAACTAACGGGTAGGATATGGGAAATAGGAGAGAAGCTAAAAATGGTAAAGAAAAAACGAGCAAAAGGCAACTTCAACTGGCAACAAGCTATAAATAGTTATAGATCAAAACGGAATAACGTGTAGGGAAATATAGGAAAATCGGAATGGGAGGAGCATTTCAATAAACTATTGAACACGGAAGAGGGGGGCGGAAGCGATATACATTGTAATGGGACGAAAAATGCGAGGACAATAATGAGTGGAACGGGAATAGACCTAAACAGTAACATAAGCCAGGGGGAGGTAGAATTAGCATTGGGAAAGTTAAAAAATAGGAAAGCAGCAGGGGAAGACGGCATAAAAGGGGAGTTTATAAAAAATGTATCAAACAATTTGAAAGGAATTTTGACGCAAATACTAAACGATATGTGGGTAACGGGGGAGATTCCAGAGGGGTAGAGGAGAGCAAGAATTTTTCCGATTTTCAAAGCAGGAGACGCGGATGTACCAGGGAATTATAGAGCTTGATATAGGGTACAAAGTTTTAACGAGTATTATGGCTAGGAGATTGAGAGGATGGATAGAAGAAAACAATATTCTAACAAAAAGTCAAGCAGGTTTTCGAAAAAATAGGGCCACGAGGGATCATATTTTTGTACTGAATAGCTTGATAGGGATTCGACTAAGGAGGAAAGGGCAAAAGCTATACTTAGCTTTTGTGGACTTAAAAACCGCTTTCGATGAAATAGATAGGGAGCTGTTGATAGGAAAACTAAAAAAAATTGGGGTGGAGGAAAGATGTTAAGGATGATAGTGCGACGCCGTGCCTCCCAACACAGGTGCGCAACACCTAGAGCCTCGCATGCGCTAGGATTTTTCTTTAATCCTAGGATTTGGCGCGATCGTCTCGTTTGGGAGAACGCTAGGGAGAGGGGAAAATAATCACTCACAATGGTTCTAGTTTATTGCACTCTGTATTTCGCCCAGCTCTTCCCTACAACGCGGTGGCTGTAGTGCCTCCCGCGCACAATTTAGCCACGCAGGGCTTATGCTGGCACGCTTACACACGAGCCGCGCTCGCGCAGCAGACGGCGGGCCTCAGGCTCAGGCCCAGGTGAGGAGTTAAAACTTTGGACGGATAGAATATGCCGCTACCGCTGAATGACTCTATGGTTTCTAGTCGTTAGCATAATTTTGGGAGCGATTTATTTTCAGCCGAATTCGGATTTTGGACTATATAAGGAGTATGTTGATAAGCTGGAGGCGGTTGCTGATGCTAACGCAGACAGTCAGATCGCCCTGGTGGGGCATTACAATCTCCCGCCCATCACTTGGTGTTCAAACCCACTTCAGTTCACACAGACTGGGTACGTGGACCCTGGGCACCGTTTGAATGCTGGTCTTATCTATGGATGCTTCGCCTCGCTGGGGCTGTCTCAACTTATACCGCCGCATTCTACGAAGGGCTACTCGTTGGATCTTCTGTTCGCATCTCTCGGATTATTGAACCTCTTCAACCTTAACGAGCAACTGCTGCCTGTTGATAGCCATTATGTTCCGAGTACTTTTAGTGTAAATGTGTCTAGTGTGTACCGAACCGCCTATCGGATGTTGACTGGGACTCGATCTTATCTAGTGTTTGTTTGAACGAGGCCACCGGACTCTGGGCACGCTCTTTTACCGGTGTCTTGGCTATGGACACGTGAAGGTTGACTGCAAGGGACCGGACAGACAAGACTGCTGCTGGAAATGCGGCCAAAGGGGGCATGTAGGCAAGGCGTGCACAAGCGCGTCTTCCTGCTTCCTCTGCGCGGGACGAGCCAACCAAGATCTGGCACACGTGCCTGGCACGGCCTCGTGCGCAGCATTTAAGGCAGCCCTGACTGAATGCAAGATGAAACAGACAAAATGGACCTGACAATACTTCAATGCAACCTGAACGGGAGCAGCGTGGCACATGCGCTGCTCCCACAAATTGCGGCGGAAACGGACGCGAACGTGCTCGTGATAAGCGAGCAGTACAGAAACCTCTCCAAGCCATTATGGATCGCCAGCAGCTCGAACACGGTGGCGGCGTGACAAGATGTTGTCAAGGCTAGGGGGATGGAGAGTGATGGAGGACTACACGGCCAGTGATCACCAGTACATCGTCTTTAACCTGACCAGTGATGCTGCGTTGAGGCAAAGACAGAGTATGTGGACAACACGATGGGACATCGGATGCATAAACAAGGATGAAATCAAGAGGCAACTGCAGAACGTAGCAATCCCTTCTGCGGACCTGTCTCAAGGACGGACGGACCGAATCGCGGCTGAACGGAGTGCTAATGACCTGGAAAAGTATCTGCAGCGCATCTGCAAGACCGCGATGCCACGAAAACGATGCAGACAGGACAGAAGACAGACCTACTGGTGGACGCAGGAAATCGCCGAAATCAGAAAAGAATGCCTCCGACTCCGCAGACTAGCGGGAAGGGAACGGGACTCGGACGAAAGAGAGGCTATCTCGCGGGAATACAAGCTCGCGAGACGGCTACTCAGACAGACGATCAACAGCACGAAACGACGGTGTTGGAGACGACTGGAAGACGAAGTAGAGTCAGACCCCTGCGGGGAAGGCTGCAAGATATTGAATCGCAAACTTGGCGCCTGGAACTCTGGGGAACTGCTGCAGATCATCGTAGTTGAACAGCCCGATGCGCTGTTGAGGCTCTACAACGGCTGCCTGACGGCGGAAGAGTTTGGTGGGCCTTGGAAGGGCGCGCGGCTGGTCCTCATTGCCAAAGGTAAGGGGGACCCTGCTTCGTCGTCCTCCTATAGGCCTCTAAGCCTCCTGAACACGCCGGGTAAATTGTACGAATTACTGCTACGACCGAGACTGTTGCAAGCGGTGGAAGCCGCCGGAGACCTCTCGCACCGACAGCACGGATTTAGACGAGGACACTCAACAATATAACACACGTGGTGCAGATTGTAGACAAGACAAACGATATATGTCATGGAGCCAGACCACTGGTACTCTTGTCAACGCTGTACGTACGGAACGCTTTCAGTTCTGCGAGGTGGACGGACATCCTGGAGGCGTTGGAAACAACCTTTCGGGTGACTGCCTAGCTCGTGCGAGTTGTAAAAGACTATTTACGGGACCGGTACCTGACGTATGAGGTATCGGACGGTACTCGACCGAGAAAATTGACAGCAGGAGTAGCACAGGGCTCAATCCTGGGTCCTGACTTCTGGAATATACTGTACGACGGACTGTTAAGACTAGACATGCCGGACGACACGTGCCTCATCGCAAACGCAGACGACGTGGCGGCTGTAATTACGGCACGGGACACCCATCTGGCGCAGCTAAAACTGAACCAGGTGATGAGACGCGTAAGCACATGGATGACGGATCACGGACTTCAACTGGCTCTACAAAAGACTGAGCTACTGCTACTAACAAGGAAACGTATAGACACAATTATACCTATGAATGTGGGGACGGAACAGACGATTACCAGAAACGAAGTAAAGTATCTGTGGGTGACTCTAGATACGCAACTGACTTTCTGGGCACACATACGTAACGCTGCAGCTAAAGCAGTAGAGACGACGAAAGCTTTGAGTAGACTCATGGCCAAACGCGAGGACCAAAACCGAGTATACGGCGACTTTAAACAAATACTTTAATCCATACTAAGTGTTATTATTTCGCCTTAGCTGAAGTGAAAAGTGTCTGTGATGATCAAGGAAGTTACGCTATGTGGACATCTACGACAATCATGCTCGTAAGAAAGAAGAGCAAGCCAACGAGATCACCGATCAACATCACATACATCGACAAATTTCACATCAGGCTACAGACTGCGCAGTCAATCTAAACTATATTAGTACACCTCCGCAAGATTCAGGTAAATTACTTTGTCGCAATTCGAAAGCCACGCAAGCTAATTCATCAACATCAAAACTAAGATTAACTCACAAGTTTCAGACAAACGAAATTATTATATTATTAAGAAAAAGAAACTATTATTATATTATTAAGTCTCATGTGTTTCCCTATTTTTCTTTCAGGTTATGTACTCTTTTATTAAATATAAGCAGTTATACACGAACGGAAATCATCGTACAAGTATTTTGCAATTATTTTTTATTAAGAATGATGGCAATTCGGCTTGCCGAGCGAATTTTGGTCACAACAATTGAATTTTGGTACACTGTGTGGCGATACAGAGTTCTTTTAAAATTTGTATGTACTTATATAATTTTGAATAAAAGTTATGAAAGTATTAAATCTCCCCAAAAATAGTATATTGTGCAACTAGGGGGAAAATTGGCTTTTTCTAGCAAGGGTGATATTTTAAGTGCTCAAAACATCACCCGAGTCTGAAAAAGCCACTCCCCTCTTGTTACACACCGTACTTTTTATGATAAGTGCACGAATAGGCCTCATGCATATAAAAAAATGGGAAATTCGGGGACTTTTTAAAGTAAAATAATAGTATATTGAAAATTCCAAAAATTTTAAAAATTTTGAAAATATCAAAAATTTTAAAAATTTAAAAAATTTGGAAAATACTTATATAGACACACATCCATCGGATAAAAGACTTTTTCCTCCCAAGGGAGTACTTTTTCCAGAAAAGTTCACTCCTTTGGGAGGAAAAAGTTTTTTCTTCCAAAGGGAGTAGTTTTTTGCCGCCGCTAAGAAAAACTCGATTTTCCAGTCATTTTACATGGATGGAAAGTGGCCTTTTTCGTGCTCGTATCATGAAAAAAACTTTTTTCAAAAGTGAAAATTTTGGCAAGTAAAAGACTAATAAACGTAGTGAAATCTCTGAGTATAAAATCAAGTAAATGTTTTTTTTCTATACGCATTGAAATATCATTTTTTGGGAAAACATAATTTCAACTTTAATTTTATATCCTAATGCGTATAGCAAAAAAACATTTACTTGACATTTTGATATTTAGAGATTTCACTACGTTTATTAGCCTTTTTTGGCCAAGATTTATACTTTCGAAAAAAGTTTTTTTTGGGAAGATTTTACATCTTTTACAAAGCATATTGCTATTGCACTTAATTGAATATTAATCTATTCGATAGACAACAAGCTACTATTGGTTTAGACATTGACCGGATCGCGCATATAATCGTATAGCAATATATGCAAATATAAGTATAGCATTATATACATATTATAATCGCGTGTCGCCGAGTAGCAGACGAATGTTGGTAAAGTAGATTAACTACTGTAACCACTGGTGTATAATACCTAATATACTCACCGGAAGTCGCGTGACCGGAGACAAAAAATATCGGGAGAGGATGGAAACTCTGAACGAAATGAAATATAGCCAGCAAATTTTCAACTTGCAATATTAAGTTAATAACTTAATATTTTTGGATAAACCTTTTATACATAAAAGATTAGGATAATATATTCACGTGAACCAACAGATTTCGCATATGCGCAATTATAATATTTACAATGCAATCGAGATTTGTTTAAGGTTAGGAACACCTAATTTTAAAGTATATAGGGTCGCGTCGTCGACAAATCGTACTTTGTACTTTTATTTTTTTATTTATTTAAGCTTCAAATCTTTTTTTACAAGATTTATTCGCTGTAGAAAAAAATAATATATATACAAAGAAAGAAAGAAAATATACATAATAGCTTACAATTTAATATTACATTCTTCAAGGAACGCTACAATAGATTTACAGCCTGGTACATGGTGTTCGTGAAGTATGATCGAAGTTTTCATAGGAAGTGGGAATCCAGCCTTTCTTAGGCTTACAATTAGCTTAGTTCTTTGGTTGTCATACAGTGGGCACTGCCAGATGATATGATACAGATCTTGAATGCTGGATTTACAAGTGCAAGTACTGTCCGAGGTTATATTAACCCTGGCTAAGGAGGCAGCAAGATTATAGTGGTCAGCAAGGCAACGGTTAATAGTGACAATGAGATTTATGGGTAGGTTTTTATTTTGAAACCATGGCCGACAAGCATCTTTGTAGTAATTTTGAAAGTAGTAAATGCCTTTATCAGGGCTCATTTCCAGGAAATGGGTTTTAGAGTTTTTGATCATGGTCTCTCTGTAGTTGGCTTTCATATCAGTGAAAGGTACGAGAGGCCTTTCTCTGATCTCAGGATACGTTGCTGCGTTCTTAGCTAGGGAGTCGGCTAAATCATTGCCTTCAATACCGCAATGATATGGAATCCAACATAGAGGAATCGAAGCGCCGTTTGCCATTGTTTGGGTAAATGTTTGATATTTTTCTCTTATAGAAAATAAGTAAGGGATTGTTTCTTTTCGGAGAGAAATACTTCTGCGTTCCAAAAGACAATCTTGAGGTTGAAGTTGGTTAGTGAAGTTGGCGTTGAACTATCCATTTTGAGGCTGTAAAGCGCGCTCGCAATCGTCAGTGGATTCCTCAGATGCAAAAATAGAATCATTCAAAATTTTCTTTTTAATCCTTGTGATTCTTGATTTCAGGGTTCTGCTATTGGAATGTCCATGGCGTCATCCAACATCAAGATAAGGCCATTAGTGTTTTCGGTATATGTTTTTGCTATTTCCAAAATATTTGAATTGCCGTAAGTAGAGAGAAGGAAGTATTTGAATTTATCTAAGTCGATAGGATAAGCATTTGAATTTTGGGAGATATACATCTTTGCCGATTCTAGTTGAGCACCAATTTCCGAGATGGAGCACTGTTTCTTATCTTGTTGTTGCCTGCGTGTGTGAATTGTTGATAAATTTGTTTTGGCTGGTTTCGTTTGGTGTTTTGTAGTGCTCGCTTGTGAGGATAAACTTAAAGGGCATTTGAAGCTTGAGTTCAATTGCATTATGGGCATTTGTTCCAAAGAGAGAGGTTGTGAAGTTAGATTATCAGTAGATTCTGGGTTGAACGCAGGAGTAAGACTTAGCTGGTCTTGTGATAACGGTGCTTCGGAGTTAATATCCGATAGAACAGATTGGTCTGAGAAAGGAAGAACAGAGTCAAGATCGGCTTGATTTTCAGTGGTTGCATCTACATTTTGATTATGGTTTAGATTGTGACAGTGTTTGGCTAAATGCCCCTCTTCTTTGCATAAGAAACAATTCAGCTTGTCGCTCGAGAGATAGATCCAATATGTAGTGTCGTCAAAATTGATTTGAATTGACTCTGGAATCTTGGAGACGTCGTTCGTATGAATGTACATTTGCCGACGAAAACTCATAATGTGCGAGTAGTTTGGTTCGTTAATACCAGCTCTGAGAAAAGATATCTGTGAAACGGGTTTGATTTCGTATTCTAATAGCTTATTCAAAAGTACTGAGTGTGGTATGACAGGACAGACGTTAGAAATGATGATTCTCTTGGAATCTGAAATTACCGGCCTCAGTGTAAGAGAATGAGAACCGATGCGTATTGACGTGTCTTTGGCCGTGACTTTGTCAGCGAGCTCTCGAGTACTATGATATAAACAGACCCGGCCTTGGGAAATTCTTGAGGCAAATCGTGTATATATTTATGTATATATATATATATATATATATATATTCTTGACATATTTCGTGATTTTGCTTCCTTGTCGAGCTACAAATCGACGAATATCGGACATATCAGTAGTTAATTTTGTATCAAATTTCGAAATTTTCATCGATTTTTTAGTTGTAAGAATTTAGTTGTATTTTTTTCAGTCCCGTAGAGGGTTTATTTTGAGACATCAAAAATTAGATGGATTTTTTTAGGTTATAAAATGGTAAAGACCCATTCTGGGACCGATGCTGGAACTTTTGCACTATAAAAAGCTATCTCCATGAATTTTTTGGTAGTCCTAGTCCGGATCAAAATCTTGCTTTTACTAATATTAAGGTTCAAATGGCTTATAAGACAGGTATAACATATATCTATGCATTTAAAAGTATTTTTATTGAAAAGGAGAGAAAATTTTACAAAATACTATCGGTATGTCTATAGTGAAAGATGCTTCCCTGGGAAGCTATGAATTAATTAAAATGTGAAAAAAATGCAAAAAATGCTTAGATCACCTACTTTGACCCTCTGTAACTCGAAGAATAATGATGAAAAAAATCTGAAAAAATTTAGGGATACGCGAGGATACTTAAGGAACATATTGCCAGAGTTATCCCGATATTCATTTTTTGACCGCTCGATTTCACAGAGAACCACGCATATATATATATATATATATATATATATATATATATATATCTTAATTTGGCTTCGAGTTCTAGCTGGTCAAAGTTGAGGTTTCAAGCAACTTTTGCATTTTTTGCCTATTTTGAATGATTTGTAGCTCATAAGAAATGCATTTTTAACTAAAACTACCTAGATACTTTTTCTTGTAAAATTTTCTGAATGTTTTAATAAAAATACTTTTAAAGCCCTATATATTAAGGCTACCTTATTTGCATTTTAAACGTTAAGATATAAAAATCTGAATGTTCGATACGAACTCCGTCAACTTCAATACAGTTAAAAGATACCTTTTTATAGTAAAAAAGTAGCTGCAAAGTTTCAGAATAGGCCTGACGTTTTACTAGAAGTTATGTAGAAAACAAACATGATATAATGGCTAATAATTAGTTTTACATGCAAATTTGACACTTATAACCTAGTACATTTCATGTCTACCAATACGTATCGGGTATACTACGGAAACTACACAATCCGCTGAGTAAACGATGTACCATATTTGACAACATATTAAACACTGATCTAGGGGACTGCCTCAACTCATTTAGTTAGCGGGTTGATTAACCTATTCGGATAATGGGTTAACTAATTGTAAGTCAGATTATTTAAGTTCCGGAGGCTATTGACCGAGAATGCGTATAAAAATAACCTAACCACTCTAAAACTGACCTCAACGGGTGCCTGAGCTCATTAAGTTAGCCGTGTCAGATAACCCAAATGGGTTAACTCCGGCTGATGCACCTGTCTTCTTTTGATCCTGGTACAATAAACAAAAGCGCTATGCTCCTTTAACTTCTGTACCTCCAGGTTAAACTGAGGGGTCAACTGATTATGGCATTTACTACATATCGTCAATCACTACGAAGACGGTTTAGATTTCCTACGAAGAGTAGTATAGTTCATATTCGCTGCGAAGAGTAGCACAGTTCAGATTTTGCGGCGAAGAGTAGTACAGTTCAGATTCTTCCGGCGAAGAGTAGTACAGTTCAGATTCTCCTGGCGAAGACACCGTACAAACCCTACAGAAAAATAACCCTACACCCTAAACAATAGTACATTTCAAAATAAATGTGTACCAAGGGTGATAATAACAGAAAATGACCGTCCCTATAAAAAATGCGTGCTATTTGAAATAGAGTAAAATTCGTCAAAAAGCTACCGAGACAAGAATTTTTAGTATTTCGTCGGATTTTCTCATTGTAGACGATTTTTACCCTATTTTAAATCGTCTAAAATGAGAAAATCCTATTCGTCCTAGATCTAACACTCTCACCCTTGCATCGAAAAATACTATTGTGTAGAGTGTAGGGTTATATTTCTGTAGGGTTTGTATGGTATCTTCCCCGGAAGAATCTGAACTGTACTACTCTTTGCCGCGAGAATCTGAACTGTACTACTCTTCGTAGGGACCGACGATATATAGCAAGTACTACGTTAACGTTCACATCACTCTGTCCAAATTCAGATTTCACCTCCATAACTCCTGTGCATGATTTTACCGACGTTTTATTGTCTGCTTTTTCATCGATTTTGGAGGTTTCACCGACAAATTTAAAGTCCTGATATAAAAATTTTAAGATATGGGTTTGCCACTTGGGCGCGCTTGATATCGTCAGACACAGTAAAGTGAGGTGCGTACAATTTCCGGTATTTTTGATAGAATTGAGTGAAAAGGTGAAAAGGAGTAAGGTGGAGGAGAGAGAGAGAGAGAGAGAGAGAGAGAGAGAGAGAGAGAGAAACGGGGAAAGTAACATGTAATAAATCAAAGCAGATGCGTGAAAAGGAAAAAATGTACATGTAAAAGAAATAGAAGGCAGCAAAGCGAGGTTAGGAAAAGTAAAGAAGGACGGATATAGGGGAGAAGGAAAAGAGAAGAGAACGGCACGGCCGCGGAACATGAACCTTAGCAGTAACCAGATCCAGGAAATAATAGGGACAAAGGAGGACGAGAGAATGAAGAGGATGTGAAAAAAGAGAGGAGCTGAAGAAGACACTGAAAACCAAGGCAAGAGATCTAAAAGAAAAGATCAAGGAAGTACCCGTAGGAGAAGGCAAGGGAGGAGAGGAGAAGCACTTTAGAAAAAAAGAGGAGTATCTGCAGATGGAAAAACTAGAGTAAAAAATTAAGGAGAGAGAAAGAGAAAGAAAAAGAAACAACGAAGTGATGACAGGTCTAAGAGGAGAGGGATAGGACAAACCAAAGCTGTAGAGATAGATAGAGGGACAACTAGGGGTGAGTATAGAGTTAAAAAGAGTGTGGCAAATCAGAGGAAGGAACCCTAGAAGAATAGGAGCAAAATGCAGAGATAGAGATGAGGAAGCAAAATGATGGAGGCGAAGAATAGACTGAAAGGGACAGAGGTGTTCATCGTTCACGACTAAACCTGAAAAAAGAGGAGGATTAGAGAAAAATTGATTGAGACGGCT
Source organism: Nasonia oneida (assembly GCA_037356405.1). NCBI lineage: Eukaryota > Metazoa > Arthropoda > Insecta > Hymenoptera > Pteromalidae > Nasonia > Nasonia oneida. The sequence goes on along the minus strand of JAZHPH010000129.1, from coordinate 233,216 downwards.
AAGGAATGAAGAAATAAAGGGCACGTCGTGAAAGTGGGAAGTATCAGACTAATGGTTGGCGACATCGAATACAGATAGAACGAGAGAGAAGAGAAATTTTTTCGGAGAGACACTGATTGAGAGAAGACAAGAAAAAAAGAGAGAGAGGGGATTAAAGAAAACAATGGAAAGCATGAAGGTAGTAAGCTGGAACGTGGCAGGTTTAAAAGGGATAGAAGAAGAGGGAACTACATAAAGGGTTCGTCACTTTCGCTTCGCGCACTTCTTTTTTCATTCGAGTTGTCAAATTTCCCATCTACTTATTTTATGTTTATAAGCATTATAAATAAAGAACATACCTAGGGAAGTATCTTTGATAAGTTTAACACGTCCTTGATCTAAAACTCCATTAAATGCTGGCCAACCACATCCACTATCATACTTGGTTTTTGAAGAGAATAGCTCTTGTTTGCAAACAATGCAACAATAAGTTCCTTTTCCATTAAATTTGTTATAACATCCAGAAAAAGGCCTAAAAAAAAAAGAACGTTACTTTGACACGCCAAGCGTCTTTTCTTCCTTGATACAAATTTAGATTTGTGAATAGTAAATGTATGAAATGTGGTAGATTAGATATCGGAATCTAAGATCATTCTGTAATTAAAAAAATTATTTGCAATTTAAACATACTATTTATTATGTGTCCATTCTCATCAATATGTATCTTATATATTATAATTATATTGCATCCTCCTTTGTAATAGTAAAATTTTGAGTTTCTTCAAAACTTCTAGAAAATACTTTTTGGTGTGTTAGAAGTTCAAATCAAGTGTTTTTAGAAAATGTCCGTATGGATGTGTGTGTATGTACCGTAATATTTCTGGAACTACTCCGTCAATATCAATAAAATTTGACATGCATATATATTTTTGGATTCTGAATTCGGGAAAACAGTTATTTTTTATTTTCTCAACTATATTTTTTTAATGGACAATTTTTGATTTTTGGAATCATCCAATTGTTACAAACAATTCAGCTATAATGCATTTAAAAGAGAATAACATTACCTACTTTTCCTCGTTTGGTGCTCGGGATCGAGCGCTTTGTTCAGCAGATAAAATGAAAAAGTTGATTTTTTTTAATTCATATCTCTGAAACTAAACGTCATAATCTCGCGAAAAAAATTATGTTGATGGGTCACGTGTCAAACTATATCTCATTAAAATTTCAAGTGATTTAACTACTTATTTTTTCAGTAATAACTGAATTTTTGTATTTTTTGTTCGCTTTTTGTGCCACCTTTTTGTGTATAAAAAAATTTTTTCATCGCCAAATCATTTGTAAGCATTCAAATAAAAATACCTGCATTTATACCAAAACTACAGGTGCACAAAGTATCCTTATTGAATTGGAGCCCAAAAGAACCATTCATTCACTTGGAATCCTACGGACAGTGAACAAATTCACAAAACATTGTACCGAGTGCCACAATGGACCAGCAGGGATAATTAAGGTTTTAGTACTGTAAAGTTGAAGGTATTTGTACTAAATATTAGTCAAAAAAATTTCATATTATTTACTTTAATTTTGTCATTTTTATTCATAATTTTTTTAAGGAGTTAAAGGTGTTGTGTCTCCTTATCTCGTCCATTTCTCTTTGCCAGCTTTTCATCTAACCCTTCATCATTTCCACATCTTCGCTCACCTCCTGTAGTTTTCTCTCTAACGCCTCTTTTCTCTCTCTTTCAAATTTCACTTCTATCTTCCAGCTCTCCACTTCGTCTTTTAAATCTCTTATCTCCCTTTCGTTTTTTTCTCTCTCCAAATGACACTTTTCTGTTTTCGTTTGTCTTTATTTTCTTTTCTAGGTATATGCTGTATCTTTTATAACCTCTTTTTATCTGTTCTATACCACGTTCTATACCACGTGTTTTTCCTTTCGGAACGAACCTGTTTCCTTTTTCCTAGTCCCCGATCCCCTTTCTGTGGATTCCTTTTCTGTTCCTCTTTTCTATTGACTTTTACTTCCCCGCCTATTCCGCCTGTCCTACCTGTTCGTGAAAAGTCCCTGCACTGGTCTCGTTCCTGTATTTGCTTTCTTATTTCAAACCTTATTCCTTTTTTTTCTGTTTTTGTGTTATTTTGTCTTTTGCTCCTCCTCGATCTCATTTGCTCTTTCTGTTGTCCTGTTTGCTTCTTTTTTCTTTTTATTTTTTAGCCACTTTCCGCTTTCTCTTTTTCTTCCCTCTTCCATGGAATTCTATACAGTTCTGACAAATTTTTCCTGTCTCCATTCAGAATGCCTTTCCATTTATCTTCTTTGTTATCCGTTCTGCTACACGTCTCGAATATATGTTCTTGCGTCTCCTCCTCTTCTTCACATAACCTGCATCTTCTCTCCTCCTCTTTCATCCAATACCTATATCCACTTGCTTCGTTGCCCATTCTGAATCTTGCTATCGTGGCTAGCCTACTTTTCTTTGTGTTCCCTTTTCTTCTTCTTAGATATTCAGGTACCTTCCCAAGCGGTTTTATCAGTGCTGTTACGTCTCTTGCCTGTCTTGATTCCCTTACTTCTCTTTCCTAATTCTGTCACTGTATATCCTTCTCCACTCTTTCCATCTCAACCCACATCTGCTCTTATTCTTTCAGTCTTGATGATGATATTCTGCCAGTGCCCAGCCTCTTTTGTTTACTTTCTTTTCTTTTACTTCCCTACCTTCTCTTCCCCTTCCTTCTCCTTCTTCCTTTTCCAGGATTCTCCAACACTCTCTCCACATGACGCCTTCTCTTGCCTTACTTAATTTTGATTCGTACTTAATGGTTCTTTTCCTTGTCCTAGTTTCGAGTTTGAAACACTTTGTCTCCAGATGAAGTATGTGCTCTGACGTGGTTCTGTCCAGCTTTGTAACCCATTTTATATATTTTCTCTAAATCTTCTCCAGTTCTTCCGTGCCTTTCCATCCCCATACCTTCGCCCCATACTCCATTGCGCTTTATACCATCGTATCAAATAACCTTATCCTTAGTTCTTAGTTATCCCTGAAGAGCTCTTCTCCTAGTCCCCACAACGAGCTCATTACTGCGCTCGCCTTTTCTTTCAACATTTTGATCCGTGCTTCCTTTTTTCCATTTTCCAGTAAAATCTTTCCTATTTCTTTCTTCTTCCCCTGCTTTTAAATACCATTACCTTCGACTTTTCCGTGTTCAACATTAAGTCTTTTCTATCGATTATTTTCCTGAATCTCTTTAGCATTTGTTTTAGCCCAGTTGCACTAGTTGCTAGCATCACTACGTCATCAGCACATAATATCGACCAGAATTTCTTTTTCCCCAATGCTACCCCTCCTTCCTGCACTTTGCTCAGTTCCTTTTCTAAGCCTGACCCTTTTATGTATCTCAAATCCTCTTATCCACTCCTATTTTCAGTTCACTCTTTGTCCATTTGTATAACTCTTTAACCCTGTTCTTTATTCTGTTTCCTCATCCTAGTTTCTCCATCACCTCTTTTCTATTCACCCTGCTAAACGCCGCTCTCATGTCCGCGAAAAACGCGTAAACTTCACCTCCCTTTTTCTTCAGCTCCGTATCTATTGCTTTGCTTAGTATAGAAATCGCGTCTGCTGTACCTCTCCCTTTTCTGAATCCCAATTGTGTCAGAACCTCGGAATCATTGCCTCTAAGACCCCTTCACCATCTCTATAGATGCTCTCAATAAGCACTTCAGTTCAGTCTAACGATTTTCTCGCTCCTGCTGTTAAGGACTATCTGCACACCTTAAAAGGTCTAGACCTCCCTGAACACTTTAAGTTCAGCACTATTACAAAATCGTACGTGTTAGCTGCTAGATCACATTTCGACACTTAGGCTAGGACTGGACAGGGCTGCACAAAACCGACTAAAACTCAACATTCTTAAAACAAAGCTAATATTTCTAGGCCACCTCTATTACATTAATGCATACCTTCTGTAGCTAACACTTTCATCAACATAGGGGATGCCCACGTCGAGTTTAAATCATCTGTGCGTAATCTGGGATTGGTGATCCACTCAAAACTAACATAGAAAGAGTTACACAAATGTGTAAACGTGCTCATTCGCTAATGTGTAGACTTTACTTATTCAGAGCTCTCGCCGGTCTGAGCGGGCCCTACGACATGAAGATGCTCAACGAGACGCTTATGAGCACATTTCCAGCCAGGCAGGAGCTGAAAAAACTTGTGGCCAGCAACAAGGATGACAAACTTTGATATATATATATATATACACACACACACACATACACATTTATATATACGGTATTTTTCCCGCGTACGCGGTGTCGACCGCTGAGACAGACACTACAGCTCTATATTGACTGTAAATTAAATTGATAAAATATCTTTAAAATCCGCAGTATAATATTTGAATGTATATATTATAGACATCATCTATAAAACTACAAATATTATATATGTATATAACATATATTTTTTCACCGACTTTATATTGGTACTGTTGCTGATGAGATTATATGAAGGTTGCGTATAGATGCAGTTGACTTAAATATGTAAACGAGGGATAAACAATGGGGATCTTGGTCACTTACCTTCAAGGTTCGCGACTACCTTCAAAAGCTCCATTCTAGGTTAGGTTGGATTCATAGTCGGAAACGTTTTCCACGGCTACTACTGAGAGTATTGAAAATTAAATTATTAATTTATCAAAGATTAATGCATTATAAGTGAAGTGCTATAGTGAAGAGATTTGATAGTGGTATTTACAAAAAGGTGTTAGCAACATCTATAATAGAGGGTAAAATAGGAATTTTAAAACATAAAAAGTAGAAAAAGAAAGATTATCATAGTTCACTTTTTTTTAGAGTTTTTCTACGATTTTTTCAATAAACTAAGCGTAACAAAAGTGTACGATGATTCCAATACTCCATAAAAATGCAACAACGAACAATACAATAGTAAGTTGTTTATTTTATAGCGCAACCCATTTGTTAAGAGATAATACTACTAATTATCAATTCATTTGTATAGTACTCAATATATCCAATTTATTTAGTAATCCAGGATGGACATGCGACACAGAGGATAGTCTAGCTAGCTTTCCTGCAGATTTCAACATAATGAGTAAGTTTGTTGTATTATGTTTTGTATTATATAACAAAGGTTTTTATTACACGATGACTATTATGTTGCATTGAAATTTGGGCCTGACTCATATATTTGTACGTACATGTAATGAATAATTGCAACTACGGTTGCTTTATTGTAAAGAGCTGCTTTGATGGTGTGGATAGTTCTCAATCATGTAGTGTTTACTGCTATGACTTGCAATTTACCACAGATAATAAGTTTATGACGTCGGGGAGCCCTCTAGAATCATATGCAATGTTCAAGACTTGGAATAAAAAAAATAACAATGTCACGTCTATCGCAGATACATTTTTAGGTTATTTTAAATCATGATGATGCAATTTACTTATTCATTCAAATTAACTGTAATAAAATTAATTCAAATAACCTGTAATAATTTGATTTATTGTTCAAGTGAAGGTGGTTGCTCCAATCAACAAAATGCCAACAAATACTCGAGTGATTTTAATGAGAAAGATAAAGATAAAGAGCAAACAATTGATTCTGATGACAATGGTGAAGAGGACGATGATATTGATGCTAATGCCAGTGATAAGATGGACGAAGAGGACGGCGATTATACTCCTTTTAATCGCGTTGATTTCGAGCAACCTGACAATAGCAGCCAAGAGACTTATATGGTTCCCAAAGGAGTAGAATTTCCAAAAAAAAAAAAAAAAATAACGAGAAACCCGGAAAAGAAATTGACTCGAAAGAGGCAGCGAAATCCACGATAATGCAAGCGAAACACGGCCAAAAAGGCAAAATCCTTAGGAACTGCTGGAAAAACTGCAAATGAAACACCAATTACCAAGTCAAAAATGGGTCCTGGCTGCAGAAAAATGTAGATTTTCCTGTAACAAAATGACATCAATGAAGCAACGAAAGGCAATTTTCACCGAGTTTTGGGACCTCGCTGAACACACCCGTAAATAGGATTATATTGCTCGCTACACGGCGGCATAAAATCTCAACAATGACATCAGTAGCAGAAAGAATGTTTCTAATAACTTTTATCTAAAAGTTTCCTATAAAACAATTAAAGTCTGCAAATAAATGTTCCTGGATACTTTAGGTAAGATACATAAAATTTCATGATACCTATAAAACATAAAGGTACACCAATTTTATTATTGATTAAAAAATTGTCAAATTGATTGATTGATTATTGATCATAAAATTGATTATAAAATTATATAATTGCTTATAAAATTTATGTACATATATTTAATATTCAAGAATATTATAATTTTTGTTCAGATATTATTTCTACAAGCGCTATAATTGTTGTTATTATTATATTATTATATTATTATTATTATTTTTATTATTTTTATTATTATTATTATATTATTATTGCAGGAATTTCCGACACTTATATAAAAACCGTAAAAAAAATTTGCAAAGTCTGTTAAAGGGGCCATCATCGGTGATCAGCGAGGAAAGCATAAAAATCGGTCAACCAGGATACCATCGCTCGTGAGGCGCAGTGTACATGAACACATAGAATAGTTTCCGACAATTGAGTCACATTATTGTTAGCAAACTAATAAACAATATCTGAATGAGGATTCATCTTTGAAGGTAATATACGAAAAGTACAGAGCTACAATGGCAAAGCAGAACACAGGAATGGCCAGCAGACATCTGTACCGAGAAATTTTTAATACGAAATACAACATTAAGTTTCACAAGCCGAAACAGGACCTCTGTGATAAATGAATAGCGTACGAGCAGATGTCCGAGACAGACAAATCAGATTGTGCATTAGTGAAAATAAGAGAAAAGCGCGAGAGTTGATGGCTGAGGATAAGAAGGAAGCTCAAGAGAATGCCGAAATTTGCACAGCCTGCTTTGACATTGAGCAGATCTTTACTACCTCTAGAATCAACGTATCCATGAACTATCATAAGCGAAAATTAAACATGTATAACTTCACTATATACGAAATGGCCAGTCTTCAAGGGACGTTCTACGTATGAAACGAGATGGTAAGTGGTAAAGGAGCCAACGAGATAAGCAGTTGATTATTTAAGTTTTTGAAAAACAAAGCTGCGACTGAAACAAAATATTTCAGATTTTACAGCGATAATTGCGGAGCGCAAAATCGAAATAAGATGCTGTACTCCATGTACCTCCGATTTGCAGACATTTTCAACATTGAAATAAGACACACGCAAAGAACAGGATTAAATTACTCATACAATTTTATTTCTAGAGAAATATTACTCACTAAGAACATTTTGCAGTCTATTAATAACATCCCTTCCATAGCTTGAACTGCCATTGTTGATTCAATCCTATCTTTGTAGGTTTTCAAATCTTTTTCGTTGGACAAACATACTTTAGTTGACTGCTTAAATCCTTTATAGACTCTGCAATAGTATTTTTCTTACTATTAAAAAGTTAAATAAATAATTTGAATAGACTCTTACCTCAAAGCATTTGTAAGATTGTTGACACTTACATCAGGCCTTGTTTCTTGATGTTTAGAAGAGTGGAGGTGTGTTGGAAGCCTTGCTTTTCTTCATTTCTGCAAAATAGTAAAAAAATAATGAAAATTTTGTATTATTTGATATTAATGTAGTTAGGTTCACATAATTTTTATGTTCCACCCTCATATCATTTTTTATATAAACATTAAACAATTTTTTTCAATATCAGATATCTCGAGAAAAGGCACACCTACAATGGAAGTGACTCAATGCATGCTGCAATAAAGAATTCATGCAAAAATTGAAGTGAATGGTGCGATATCATGCAAAATGCAAAAAATGAGCCCTTCTCCATTGTGAATGATGTTGCACAAACTGACATTTTTTATTTCCGTCCACTGACAAATCACCAAAACTGGAAGTCTGTTAAAATTAGTAATTTGAGAGACGGTGGATGTGCAATTGCAGTTGAAGATGCACGCATATCCATATGAGCCGCAGTCTATACTTCCTATGTCTATGGTAGAGGAGAAGCAGCAGTAATAGTCAAAAAACATAACCTCCAACCAAAAACAATTATTATTCTATTGCAGCCCTCCTTGGCGGACTAACACACCCACATCACTTTGTCACTGTCGTTCCGGTGCACTATTTTTTTACACTTTCCGCAATATACGTAAACAAAACACATCCACGTGCAGCTGATCCACGAGCGAGCGAGATCGTAAGATTTTCATGAGCGGAGGCTGTTGTAAAACGCCTAAAGGAACTACAGCAGCACATAGAGTAGTGCTGCCATTCTGATGTACATAACACTGCGTACTGCGTTATAATTTCTGCACTACGTACTTGTAATAAAACAAAAAGTACTTAGCAACGACAAGCGAGATCGCCGTGATCGGATGCCGCTTCAAAACACGCACAGGCGGCAGTCGGCTGCTTGAACGTATTGTCTGCCGGTCATCGAGCTCTAGGGGCACTTTTTCATATGATTGGGTAAATGTTCAGTTCAGGAGCTCAGAGGGTATGAGTAATCTGTAGTTCTGGTAATTTATTTCAAGGTTCAATGTATTTTATTTTTGTCAGTAGAATATTTTACAATTTATTTGTTTTCTTCTATTTATTAATCAAATTATTGAATGACATTCATTCGTATGTCATCAATTTTTATATGATATAAGTTTAGTCATCTGTTAGATTGTCGATGCTTTACATTTATTAATCATTAGTCATTTTAAGGATATCGATTACATTTCAGTTGCTTGAAACTTTTGACATTGATTATTTCCAAGATAAATTTTAATTCTGTAGCTACTTCTTACAGAAATAAATTAATAAATTTACATCTCCAGGTCACATTCACAATTTATTAATTAAAGTGAAAAATGGGAAATACAAATACTATCATTTGAAACATTTCAACAATACCCGTACGAGTAAAGCATAAAATGAGGGACTTTGATCGATGTAGCAAAGCAGCAATTCTTATATATGTAACATTATTCACATTTACAGATGCAGTAGGGAATATAACACCATACTCTTCATGGACATTTTTATCGTACAGAATAACTTTAGTTTTATCAATCTTCAAAGCATAAGCATTTGCTCTAGCATTATCCATTTCCTAAATGTGAGTATTTTCAGCTTCTAAATAATATTGACTTGTTGGTATGTATTTTCCTTCAAGACGTCTTTGATGAACCTAGATGGAGTTGTGAATATTTTTCAAATGTAAATACTGGAATTTACTACAAAAACTTGGATGGATTAAAATGTTTTATTACCTGTACTATGCTGAAGGTAGGAGTATGAAATGGTATTATCATAACATCTGATGGTATAATGATGAGATTTGCAACAATGAGTTCTACTTTGACTGGGGGTATATGCCTGTATTCCTGTATTCAGAATACATGATTTCGACTGATACTTCTGCGGTTCCAGTTTTTACTCCTTCTAACAGAAAAATGTTTCCATAGAGTGTGGTTTTCTATAGAGTATGGTGTTTCATATGAAGATTTTTGAAAAGTCATGAACCTCATGACATTGTTGGGCAAGTTGCTGGTTTGCAACTCTTTCTTGTCGATATTTCCAATCTCTCAATTGAATTAAATTTTAGCAAGAGTCGTAAATTCATTTCCCTGCTCTAGCTACTAGTATGGATTTCAAACAATATCAAGCAATATTGCATGTAACTGAATATTGAGTATCGACTACTCTGTTTATAAAAATGCTGCACGAAATAGTAAATAAAAATTCTTACAAGGTAAATCTGTTCGAAGAATTTCCCAAAGTTTCATAATGTCTACTATGTTAAATTCTCTTCACGTTTGTCCAAGTATTGAGGTGATTGTGGTTCAGTGACTAATAAAATATTGTGAACTCGACTAAGTTATGCTTTCATTCCAGCTTGATTCATTTCAAAGTTCAATATTCGTTGAATTCCATGAGTAGTAATTTAATAAAAACTTCCATGCTTCATAACGTAATGAAGGAAATATCCCCTCTCCCTAAATATTATTTCTCGCATTGTTCAGGATTCAAAACTCTACCTTCTGTATATTTACTTTTATCCCACTGCTCTTATGTTAAATGAGATCCTGTAGGAAGGTGGTCATGCTGGCAATAGTACTTCTAATCCAGGATCACCGATCATATCATCTTCTTCACCGGAACCAAATGATACTGGTGGTTGGGGAATATTTACTGTAAGAGGCTGATTTAGAAGATCGGCCACTGCTTCTTCTACTGGACGTTTTACTGATTCTTTATACAACCATATATTAGCCAATTTACTAACAGCTTCCATTACTGTTTCATATGGATGGTTATGTAAGTTTTTCTTAAATTTCCAAACATGATCAGATGTATTTTCTTAAGAAATATCCAGCTCAAATTTATAAAACCTTTCAAAGAGTTCAGAAAGCTTTCAGGAATTAATAGCTGAAAGAAAGCTACATAGGTTATACTATCCTTCTGCATGAAAACTAATTGTTGACCACTATGATGTACACGAATTAACTTAATCTCTGAAAACAAGATTTTTGGTTAGATCCAGCGGTTTTCTGTCAGTGCCGGCTACTAGCACGGGCTTTAAAAAGATATCAAACAATATCAAGCAATATTGCATGTAACTGCATATATTTCGTGAATGTAGGTGCGTTCGTCTAGTATATCGCATGCATGCATGCATGGGGGAATTTGTCGCGGTGGCCACTCTGTCATGTAGATAACCCAAGATATCCTCAGAAAGCCCAAGGTACCCTCGGGTACCCCCGGCATATACTTGGTATACCCGAAGGGTACCTTCGACTATTTGAGGGCAGCCGTACAAGCACCGCCGCGGCGCTGATGCCACTTGAGAATACTTACGCACGATGGCAGTATCTATAAGGTAGCCGCGAGCGCCGCAAATGCACGGAATCACACACGATACTGCACAGAGTTGACCGCATGTGCGTACGACTCGCAAGCCAATGCTAATTAACGCGTTAATAACTAAGAAGGGTTCACGCACGAGGGCAGCACCTACCAGTTAAAAATGCAAATCTTGCGGCGATGCGCAGGTACAGCGGTATAGCCTTGTATCGTGGGCGCCGAACTAAGTATATGTTCAGGCGCATTAAACATTATGTCGGTGTTATCAGGTTCCAGATTGTTAATCTGGCAACCATGGTTGCACACTTAAGTCGTTAAAAACAAAACGACCTCTCTAATGTAGCCTCGACAATTGCCTTGTATCCGCATGTTGAAGTTTAAATTCCTTAAGCTACCCGTCACTGTGAAAGCGCTATCTGAAAGTTTTCAGGATTTTTTTAACGTTGTTTAGTGTACATATTAATTATGTACACAAGGTTCAATAATAAGCCACACTGATTTTTTTCAAAATTTTTCAAAAATTTATTTATAAAACCAGAATTGTAAAATTACACAGTGCTGCCATTACAAAATTTAAGAGAAAAAAACTCATTTCAGATAAGGCCTTCTTGAATCGGGCACCGATATACGGCCTTCTTCAAGCTGCGACCGAGATACGGCCTTCATCAAGCCGCGGACAAGATACGATCTTCTTCAAGCCACGGCCGAGATACGGCCTTCTTGCACTCAGTCACCGATATCCAATCCAATATCTACGCTACATTCTAGCATGAAAAAGGGTACATTTCATACCTGAGTTGGAAAAAATCTTGTTTTTTATAAATTAATAAAAACAGAACAGAAAATCGAACCTAGGTAGATTAAAATTCATTTGCATGAGCTGAGATAGAAATGATGCAGTTTACAATTAAACAGAGTATACAGGGTGAAAAACCAAATTTTTAAACCTTAATATCTTCGAAACTAACTAGTATTTTAAACAGCCTAAAGAAAGGGTCCATTGTACTCTAAAATGCTAACTAAATCCAAAATTTGAAAACGAGATTTTTCAGTTTCTAATATTATTCTCAGGATTTGCCCCATGAAATGACTCAAAATGATAGTGGTGCATAGTTCTAAAAATCTTCAATAGTCATGTTAACTTTTAGAAAGGTTTGAGTGAGAACGATTTCAATAAATTGCGCTTCATGGTGAATAATAAAAGAACGACGAACGATAATATAAATTTTCCGCCATAAAAAAATACGTTATTTTATACTCTAAAAGATACATATCAAGCAATTTACTCAAATTAATTTTTCGATAACTTTATAAGATAAAAAAAATCTCTCAAAACTGAAAAATCACTATACAAAAAAAATAAAAAGAAACGATGTAAAAACGGACTTTTTTCCACCGTGTTACAGTAAAAACAAAGAAAATGAGACTTGATGGCTTAAAATCTACTTAGTAGAAGCTAAGATATAGGCGTATAAATACGCACACATATACATGCATCCATACGGACATTTTCCGAGAACACTATTTTTCGACTTGAATACTTCAAAACAAACTTCCAATATGTTTTTAGACAAACTCCGAACATCGCTAAAAGCGAAACGCTTTGCTTTTTACATAAGGCACTCGCCGATATTTAAAGATTTAAAGGTTCGCTATTGAACACATATATATGCACACCGATAGACACACATACACACACGCAAAGTATGCAGATATTCCAATATTGTTGATAAATTCATTAAACTGTAATAGGGTAAGACATGACGATGAGAGGAAACATCGTCTTTTTTTCCTTTTCTAATTACCGGTTGTGTTACCGAATAGTATTTTCAATATACTGACCATGCTTTATAGAAGAAATTCGTATTCTTATAAAACAAATCAATTTTTCAGATTCGCCAATTGCATAGTCTAAATAAAACTACTCAGTTATATTCGAATACTTTTATTGATCTGCTGCAGCAAAAAATAATGTTGAATTTGAATGATAATTGATTTGTGTATAAAATATTTTAGGGATTGTAATGATAATAACGTATAAGATTTATGAGTAACTATTCCTGATAAATGCTGCACTACATGATAATACTTACATGATAGTATTTATTTGTTTCTGCTCTTTTTTGCGTGTAACGGACCTAATTTTCCGTCACGACAGTGGCAACACTTCTATCGCCGGAGCCGGAATGGCAGTACGACACTGCAACGTACGGCAGACCCGCCATCTTAAATAAATGTGTACTTATCTAAATAGTTCTTAATTCTGTTACTAAGGTTGAATGTGATTTATATTTCTGGAGCAAATAATATCATTCTGTGCTTTAAAAGTATAAGCTAAAGTATTTTAGAAAATTAATAATTTTCAGATTTTCCGTAAAAGCCATGGAGTCATGCGAGCAAATTGTGTAAGGAGTGAAGTTGCCTTTGATTACTAATAGTGTTATTCTATAGTTATATTTATGTAGTTTATGATTCGGATCGTTTGTCCAATTTTAATATTGAAGTTTACACTCCATATTTAGTTCGTATTTTAGATTTTAGTTTGTTTTGACTTTTCAATTTTAAATTGTAAATTGTATTGCATATATCATTGGTACATAATAATATTGTTTAATAGTTATTATTTTTCTCTAATTATTGGTGATATATGTGCGTGTATGTATATAATTTGTTAAATTGCACAAGTGTTCCATGTATGCGTATCCTGTCTTCAATAAAGTACTTCAATAGAATCATTAGATAAGTGATTTATTATAAATTAAAAACAAAACTTATTGTTTGAAATTTTTTCTATTAAGCATTTACTCTGTGAAATTTATTTTATTGTTGCAGGTTCATCAATGTTTATGATGTTTGTAGCAACTGAATTTTTCTATCAGCCTCTTGACTAATAAAGTATATTATTTTTAATTTATTAAAATTATTATTTATCTTGTATATAAATGATTTTGTTGCATTTTATTGCAAAGTATAATGTCATTGATACATTATAGTAAAAAATTACGTAAAAATTTGTTTACCGTTAAAATTATGATTAAAATATTGTTATTATTTTAAGTTTTATTATTATTATTATTATTAAGTTTTCAATGTAATAATGATTGTTATTTATTATTGTTTTAATTTGCTATATATAATCTATTTACAATTTAATCAATGTCTACAATGCATAAATTATAATTTAGTAAAAGTACCTTGTTCGATATTTGTTTGAGAAGTCGATTCTGTGATGCAATAATCATATATCATTTAGTTAATGATTTACATTTGAATTTTTTATTATTATGAGACATTATCCGCAAACATCAACATTAAAATATTTATTTATATGTATATAAAAAAATAATTCACGTATTGCCATAGCTATGTACAAATATTTTCTCACTCTTGTACAAAATTAAAAGTGCAATTTCTAGAATCTCAAAGTGATTGAAATTTGTGTAACTCAGATCTCGACGATAAGCATATATGCACCATCACCTCACATAATAATGCATAACTAATAAAGGTTTAGATAACATTATATCTTGTTTCTTAAGTAAATTTTCTCTGGCCAAATATAAGAATAAAAATCATATAATTAATAATGGTATTGTAGGAGCTTTAAAAATTATTAGGTTATTTTTGAAAATATATATAATTTATTTACTCTGTTCTGTGACATAAGTATGTATCTCACTAATGCAAGAGATTAAAGTTTTATGATTTCGTTGCTAATTATCCAGTGCAAGCAATGAATTGTCAATTATATATTATCGGAACACTGCATTTTAATAAGTTATTAAAAAGATGCATATTTCTAGTAAGGAATACCCATGCAATATCAACTTTTTATTGCAAAAATGTCTTTCTTTTTATGCAAACTAACTCTATAAATCTGTTGGTGGTGAGCGTTGCACATAAACATATTGTTGTTAGGCATATAGTGGTATTTAAATCATATTTTAGCATTATAGACTGCTAAATTGATTTTTAGCATAGAGGCTTATGCTTGTGATATTACGGCACTTGTACAAGTACTTTGGGACTAAAAAAAGGTATCTCCAGGAATTTTTTGGTCAGGATCCGCATGATCGAACCCTCTCAAATCCTGATTTTAAGGTTTAAATTTTACAAAAAAAAAAGTATCTATATGTTAGATATAAAAAATGCTTCCCTGAGGAGCTATAAATTAATTAAATCATGCTAAAAACCCAAAAATTTCCAAAATTGACATCTTTGGCACCATGCCAATTTGGAATAAAGTAATTTAAAATTCTGAAAAAATTCAGGGGCATTGGAAACACTTTTTAGAACAAATTTACAGAGGGTTGCAGAAGAAAAAAATGTTGGCCGGCTGATCTCATATATATATATATAATTATATATATATATATATATATATATTATAACGGTGCTTACTACCGTGTATAAAAGATCAGTAACGGGTATACTGATCTAAAGAGTATCGAGAGGAATTGATGCAGCAGCTCGTAGCAGGCTTCTTGAAGGCTATACGAAGCCTGGCCCGTAGCGCAGTATGCTGTACGTGCTCATCTTTGAGCACGGGAGCCCGCGGAGGCGTCGTGAGTGCTTATGCTGCGTAGCTTAATCGCGAATGAAGTAAACGCATATCCGAGAGGGGTGAGCGCGGGGAAAAGGCAGAGAGTCAGGCGTGAAATCACAAAGAGCAAGTGAAGTTCAGACTTATGTTTGTGTATTGTAAAAACAGCCAAATACAGTAGCGGCACGAGGCAAGAGAGAGACAAAGCGAAGCCTAATGCAGAGAGAGAGAGAGAGAGAGAGAGATCAGCGATCGAGCAGGTACTTACATTCACTTCCGTGCTGTCTCGCTCGGATGCCTCGTGGCTCGTCTGGAACGGCGCAAGCGGGTGACCGGGGCCCTCGCTGGGCAGCAGAGTAGATGCCTCGTGGCCTTGGGTGTACGTCCGGCTACGGTGGGAAGACGAGCGGCAGCAATCGCTCAGCTCGTAACGAACACGCGGCGTGAAGTTGCACTCAGAGCGATAGCACCGGCGGCACACAAGGACACAGCTTGCTAGGGGCGATCTCGCAGATTTCTCGCACGCAAAGTCCACGAGGGTTCCCGATAAAAAGAGGTGAAACCGTTCGACTGTAATCTTCGGCGGAACGAATCGTACTTCCATCGCGCGGGACGCGGCGGCGAAAACCAGCGTGGGCTTTTTCCCACTCTCCCTCTCGCGGCACGCGCGTGGCTCTCTCTCTCTCTCCCTCTCTCTCTCTCTCTCTCTCTCTCTCTGTGTTCGCACGCTGGGTCTTCTGCTCTCTCACTTACCTTGCCGCTGAAAGAATGTACATAATATAGATCAGTATCTAAGCGTACATGCGTGCGAAGCCCTAACAAGATTGTCGATAGCTGTCGGACCCAGTCCTTATCGGTGTGACATTTTAATGCTGCTTTCAGGCACCGGTGCCATCGCTCTATCATGCCGTTTGCCTGAGGGTGGTAAGCGGCAGACCTTACTCGTTGGGGATAAGGGATAGTAATGCGCCGAACAGCTGAGACTCAAACTGTGCACCTTGATCCGTAGTGAGGATTTTTGGATCACCGTATCGAGATACCCATTGATCGAAGAACGCTCGCGAAACTGTTTCCGCAGTTATATCTTTTAGGAGAATTGCCTCAACCCAACGCGAGAAACGATCAATCAGCGTTAACAAGTATTTATATCCATCGATGTCCGTTAGGGGACCAACAATGTCCATGTGGACATGTTGAAAGAGTCCATCAGGAGCTACGAACTCGGCTGGATTATTTTTTACACGTCGAGTGATCTTAGATGTTTGACAGTCACGGCAGTTCTTAGCCCATGCCTTGATGTCACGATGCATGTTCGGCCACACGTACAGCTTTCTAATAATCTGGTCCGTCACCTTGCCGGTTGGATGAGCGGTTTGATGAAACATGTCGAAGATCCGCTTACGCAACGGCGCAGGAATGATCGGTCGCAGTGTTTCACCAGTCAAATCACAATATATCTTATTGTGATCCGGACCCCACTCTAAACACTTGATCACTAACTTACATTCCGGAGATTCGCGCAGCTTCTGAAGCTCTACATCGTCTTTTTGAAGTTGCGAAAGTTCGAGAAGATCGAAGTCTAACGGTAAACGAATCGAGTCTACGCGCGATAACGAATCGGCTACTACGTTCTCTGCACCGGATACATGTTCAATACGTGTGGTGAACTGAGATATGTATGATAGTTTTCGGGGTTGACGAGGAGATGCCTTGTCAGCTCGTTGTTGAAATGCATAAATTAAGGGTTTGTGATCGGTTACAATTTTAAAATCCGTTCCTTCGAGGAATTGTTTGAATGATTTTATTGACTCGAAAACAGCGGTCAGTTCGCGATCGTACGCACTGTACTTCTGCTGTGCAGGAGAAAACTTTCTTGAGAAAAACGCTAATGGTCTCCGAGAGTCGTCTAAAAATTGTTCGAGAGATGCGCCCATTCCGAAATCCGATGCGACTGTTACTACACGTGTTTCCACACCCGGCGACGGATGTCTAAGCAGGGTTGCATTGGCTAGGTCAGATTTGACCTGCTCAAACGCTTCCTCGGCTTTTGCGGTCCAACAAATCTCACGTTTATCGTTTTTCTTCGAGGATGAGGATATGAGAATATCATCAACATATGCAAATACGAAATCGAGATCCGCAAGTGCTCAATTTACAAAACGTTGGAAGGATTGACTTGCATTACAAAGACCAAATAGAATTGAGGTGTACTTAAATAATCCAAAGGGAATAATCACTGCAGTTTTCGGAATATCTTCCGGGGCAACTGGAATCTGTTGATACGCCTTATACAAGTCAATTTTTGAGAAGATCGTCTTCCCATGGAGATTTATCGAGTAGTCATGGAGATGCGGTACCGGGTACCTATCGGGAACGGTTTTGGCATTTAAACGCCGATAGTCGCCGCAGATTCGCCATGTGCCATCAGGTTTGCGAACCATTTGGACGGGCGAAGCCCAGGAGCTACTGAAAAGACGCAGTATTCCTTGCTCAAACAGTACCTTAAATTCGGCTTTAAGTGCCTTAAGTTTTTCCGCGTTAAGACGTCTGGCTCGCTCTGACACGGGGGCACCAGATGTAACGATATGGTGAAAAACATCTACCACAGAAATCGATCCTTTTGAGTAAGAATTCAGTATTTCTGAGAATTCTGAAATAATGTAATACGAAGTTGACTTATCAACGATACTTATATCTAACGTTGGAATGTCCTTGACAAAACCTACAGAAGAGACCTTTGACCACGGGTCAACAATTCGCTTTTTAGCTATATCTACAATGAGACCGTAATTGTCAAGCAAATCCGCTCCTATAATAGGATGAGGAATTGACGTGACGTGAAAAGACCAAACGATGGGTCGTTTCAAGTTGAGGTCGAGCGACAGCTGAGTTTTTTCGAAAGATTCAATCGCCGTATTATTAGCAGCGTACAATACGCTAGGGTTATCGACGACGGTACTCTTATTTCGCACTGAGTATATCGGAATAGTAGAAACGTCAGAACCCGTATCTATCAAAAAGGTAAGGCCAGTTTTGGCATCGCGAACATGGAGACGCTTTGACTGCTCAAGACCTTCTCCAACCATCTCCACGCGAGGAGGTCGAGTCAGTTTTCCGCCTTCTTATCCACCCACGCGCACGGTTTGTAGCAGTTAAGTGCTTTCTCCCCGTACTTTTTGTGTAGGCGGCAAAGCTCCTTGGGATCACGATTCCAATTGTTGTGCGACTTTGACCTACTACGATTCCGCCGATCAGGCTTAGATCCGGTCTGAGAACCTTGGTTACTCGACAGCCTCAATGCCTCAATGCATTCCATCTTCGCGGTCAAAAGCTGGATCGCGGACTTTATGTCGGAGTTAACGGTGTCTTTAACACCAATCGCGGAAACGTTTCCGGTTTCGCCGACCGCTATCGCCTCCGTGTATTTGTCGGCCATATCAGCGAGGTCTTGTAAATCTGTTTTTTCTGAAACAGATAGCATTGCGCGACACGGAGCAGGTAGAAGCTTTAAAAATACTGCACGGACCACCGCGTCACCGCAACCAGTGTCTAGAGCTCGCAAGCGATTTAGGATGAGCGAGGGTTTTCCTAACCTTAAGACTTCCCCCTGAATAAGCTGGGACACACGAGCTTCTGACGAGCTACCGAAGGTGGAGATTATTCTATCTTTTACGCACTCATATAAATCAGGCGGACGCGGAGTCATTTGAATGAGGTTTTTGATCGATTGCAGCTCCTCTGTCCCCAGCTTTTCAGCAATATAATCAGCTTTCGTAGCTGAGACTATGATTACTGCATTACGTAAGCTTATTTCGGCTTGCAGAAACCACGTGGCTGGGTCTTCACGCTTGAAAAGACCAATTTTCGGTTGCCTGTATATGGCTGCATTTTGAATTGGAGTCGAGCTAGCACGTGCTTCCGCAAGCTGAGCACGTAGCTCGGTGAGCTGAGCTTGTGCCTGTTCTAGTTGTTCTTGCGCGGTAGCCATGACGCAATCCTCGTATTCGTCTATCGAGGTATTTGACATACAAGAATACGCAACCTATCTTGTACGCGCAGGTGCAGTACAAACACGCTAAAATCTTACGTACTAAAAATCTTATACACTAAAATTCTTGCTATCGCGCGTACGCCTGTATCGCCACTAACACGCGTCGCGAAAATTCGGAGAACGCCTCAGGATGATTTTACGTGACCTGCTCAGATTTCGAAAAGAATACGTTGTGCGAGCTTTATTATTACTCGAAAAAAGAAAAATCTTAAATAGAATAATTCTAAATCGTAAAAAGATTTTTGTCTAAAAGTTTTCACAATGTTTCTACTAGTTGAAAAAAGAAAAATCTTAAATGAAAAAATTCTAAATCGCGAAGAAAAAAAATTTTTGTAACGGAAAATCTAAAACTAAAAATCGCTTAAAATCTAGAATAAAATGAAATGCACGGATTCTACGAATCCGCAACGGCGGACGAGCTTGCTACGTTCCAACGTGCGCGCGATTCCACGAACTTAACACTACCGCCAAGATGGCCGCGAAGATGGCGGACGAACTTACTGCGAATTTTGGCGCGCTCGCCTCGCGCCGGTGTGCACGTGTTGATGATGCGACGACCGCCGAAACGATGCTCTCCCTGACGATGACGTTGTTCGTTGATTCGAGAAGTTCCGATGAAGGCGCCGGTGACGGTGGCTTCACGCAAGAAATCCTGCGGTCCTTGATGAAGGCGCCGATGACGGTGGCTTCACGCAATATCCTTTGTCCTTGGGGAAGGCGCCGGTGACGGCGGCTTCACGCAAGAGTCTTATTTGTCCTCGATGACGCTGTCGCGCAGCAGCAGCAGCAGAGCGTTGTCTCGATGTCGAGCGTCTTCACGAGTCGCGTGTGTACGCCGGCGTGCCTGCACGTACACACGGAAGGATTCTTTCTTGTCGTTAGCAGGTAGCAACCTGCCTCGTTCCAAAGGGACGAAAACTCCTTGGACTCTTGAACACTGACACTTTCCTTTGTCTCGCTATGGCGCGAGCAGTGATCCCCAGGATCACGTCGGGGTCACCAGTTGTGGGTTCAGCCACACAGATGCTGATATCTTTAAGTGGTCCCACGGCCACCGGAAAGGATGTCCAGGAGATGAGGTCGAAATCCAGCACTCAGAGTGTCTTCGGAACTTTCTTTATTTCTTTTTTCCCTGGGTACACGAGGTTAGCTTCCCTCGGAAGTTGGAACGGTTCTGTCCGACGCTGCGTAGAGCGGCTCTTCCCTCACTCTCTCGCCTTTCCCCCACTACCGAAGCGCCGGAGTGTTCGTGGCGAGTGCCCACAGCATTGGAGATAGGGATAGCCCCGGGCATATAAAGAGCTCCAATGCGCTGACGGTAGCATTCGCTCTCTGATGCATGAGCCAAGCCGATGAGATCAACTGTTGATCTCATCTACTGACTAATCGTCCGGATGCTTAGTATGCAACGAGCATAGCGCTCTCGAAAGGTTATCCGGGGGATTATCCCTCTCTCCACATAGAATATAAGTTTTCAATCTTCTGTACATTATGTACAAATATATAAATGATTTTCTTCTCTAATTAAAGTCTTCTTAACCTGATTTTATCCACCTCCCACCCCTATGTCTTTCTCTTTCATGGACAGGACTGTTGATCCCTGCCTTGACTGAGCCGGTAATACACAGATGTGGACGTAAGATAGTGGTTCCTCCCGAAGCATCTCTTAATTGCGCAGACCATTGATCCTCACCCGTAGTGTCGGATGATCCTTGGTCATTCATAACATTCGTCGGGTGTGCTTATTTCTTCCTTATTTCTTCTATTCAGGCATAGAACTTATACGCGGTTCGCGGCTAACATAAACCGGACCGTTTCAGTAGATAAGCTATAGTGATACCACTAATTCATGTTAATACTACTTAAATTCAATTTAATAAATTATTTTTCTAATTCACCGCAAAGTAAGAAAAAAAAATGTTCGTTTTAACGGGAGTTTGAACCAGGGACCTTTGGGTTGCGAGTCGAGCATTTACCGACTTACCCATCGGACCCTGTAGCAAAGTAAGGTTTATTGAATCAGTGATATAGGTTATCTACTACCAATAACTTTTTGTGTGATTCTAATTCATACATTTTTTAAGTTTATTATTTTAATTATGGCAAGCAGAACAAAATTAAGTCACAGAGATTTGAACTTCGGGATTTTTCGATCTCGAGCCGGTCGCCTTCACAAATCGACCATTCTGACCTCTTAACGTGCTACTTGAATCTTTTGTATCCATTTTGTTCAGGCAGAGAACTTGTATTCGTAGAATACTTTTGCGAATATTCTTTCCATTTATAGGCCAGGGATGTAGGGATTTGAAACTGCCTTATTGTGACATAATTTGTTACTGAAAATCGACTGTGCGATCATGTAAAGGATGTTAAGCAGATGAAAAGGTATATGTTTTTCACTCACATTTCCGTTACTTATTGTTAGTTATTAACAATTCATTGCAAAAAAAACGCGATTTTTGTCTTTTTTTTGCTTATAACTTTAAAACTAAGTGAGCTATCTATGACTCAACGAGATGATTTTTAGAGAATAAAAAAATCTACAAAATGAGAGGTCCAACGCCTCAATCGGATAATTAAATTTTGAGATAATTAAGAAAAACCGAAAAATTAGTTCACCAAAAAAATCACACTGTTCCTTACGTAATAATTTTTTTCTGATTTCTGAAAACAGACCAAAAAATCGGATTCCTCTGGTTCCGTTACCCCAAAATAAAAAAAAAATCATTCAAATAGCTACAGTAAATGCTGAGAAATGTTAACGCAAAGATAGGCAACGTGCGCGCCGCGCGCCTCTATTACTATATATACGCGTCTCCTCCACGGTTTTTCGCATACCTCCAGGCCCTTGATCAAAAAACTGAAATCTACGTTTTGTACTGCACGATGTCAACTTTTCGACCCTTTTTTGAAATTTTAATCGGACTTACGGTACAGCATACAGACCTGCCGAAAAAAAAAAACGAACCGCAAACTTTGAATCGCGATTTTGAGCAAACTAATAATCCAACAGCACCCAACTTTTGCACGTATAAAGAACATTATAATCCCTACTTATTCCCAACATTTTAGCGCTCCAGCCCAAAAACTGACGGAGCTATGAAATTTCTAACAAAAGGCCTAATTTTTCGGTTTTTCTTAATTATCACAGAATCTAATTATCCGATTGAGGCGTTGGACCTCACATTTTGTAGATTTTTTTATTCTCTACAAATCATCTCGTTGAGGCATACTGATAGCTTCCTTAGTTTTAAAGTTATAAGCAAAAAGAAAGACAAAAATCGCGGTTTTTTTTTGCAATGTATTGTTAATAACTAACAATAAGGAACGGAAGTGCGAGTGAAAAACATATACCTTTTCATAGAATTTTTCTAATCGACGTTTAAAATTTAATCGTTAATTAAAATTTTTCCAAACAACGATTAAAATTTAGTTATGAATTAAATTTTATTCAATTAACAATCAAATTTTGATTTTTTTTTGTTTAACTAACAATAAATATACATGGACATTTCGCGCCAACTGTGACAAACTTTAAATCATTTTCAGCAATAAATTTTTTAAAGGGCATACAAATTATGATTTTGTCTCTACTTACAATTGATGAGTGGCACTTTTTTAAATTTTGGCTTATGACAAAGCTGTAACACAATTCTTTGCAACTTAGCTGATAAGTCTTTATTAAAATTGAATTGAATTAAATTTTAATCGTCCATTGGAAAACTTTTCATTAACGATTAAAGTTTATTGTCAATTAGAAAAATTTTAAGCAACAATTAAATTTTAATTCATGAATTGTCAATGGTCTAATTATTATTTCCGCAACACTATTCCTATATAACGTAACTATAAAAAAAATATTAGTAGCAGATATTCTCCTCTCTTAAAAAAGTGATAGGCTTTGTTGTGAAGCATTTAATTGAGAATCGGTCGCCTAGTACAAGAATTAAGGAACGCGAATCAGAAATATGGATTTTATTACATAACCTACAAACGCTTCAAACTGTTTGCACTAAGCAGGCAGCAAAATTTAAATGTTAATTATGACATGATAAGGAGTGCGCGAAGCACGCTTAAATTTCCTACTAAATGTAAAAGCGTGATGAACTAGCTATCATCCAGCATGTAAACATAACCACATATTTTTCTCGCAACTTATACACAGGAAGTACATACTTTTACATGGTTGCAGTACATTTCTCAACTTTACCTGGAAAATACGTGTCCGTACTTCATCCTTGTAGATTCACGGAGATCCATGTAAATCTACATAAAAAATTTGTCAGTGAAGTAAATATTCACGTAATTATGTGGATTTATGTGGGTTTGTGGTGCGAATAGACATTAGCAATTAATTTAATCTACTTTTATTGGCCTTTGTGCTACATTTTGATATTTTAATCTGTTCTAATTTCCAATTGTTAGTACGGTATATAAAACACTGAAAAAAATAAAGGTTTAAAACAAAAAAAGTACAATCAAATTTTAAATCTCCGTAAGGGCGCACTAACAGATCCATCATAAAAAAAGTTTCCAAAACCAGAGGTGATGGGGGAGGGGAAAAAAAACAGTTGTGAAAATATAATTTTTATAAAAAAAATGCCTCTAAAACCAAGGAGCAGAAGAGAAGAATCACATTTCATATTGGGTATTTAGGCCAACTAATTGGGTTCTATCTAACATCTTTAATAAGGTTAAAAAAAATCTATGAAGTAAGCACAAAATTTGGGGCAAAAAGTTGGAGAAGCAACGGAGTGCAAGACAGCTACAGTGTAAAGATAATAAACATCAAGTAACCTTATAGGCAAATAAATCCTCTTGTGTATTTTTTGTCGAACAAATAGCACCTCTATACTTCAAAAATGGGTTTCGAACGAGCCCATTATGAGCCTCAGGTACCACTAAGCATTAAAAATGTCTACGATCATATATATGACCAGAGACAGCATTATGGTCAAATATATGAATTCTTAGAATAGAGATGATATAAATACATAAATACAATATAAAAAAAATACAAAAACACAATAAAACAAATACATAAAGAGAATAGAGATTACATAATAAAAAATTATGTTTACTACTAAAAGCTATTCTGCAACAATTTTGTAAGTGACAACCACAAAATGGATAATTCTACACAAAGAAAAATATACATGTATAACAGCTGAGTTAAGCAGATTATTTAAATACAGAATTTTTTGAAATTAAATTACTTATTATTCTTTGAAACAACAATTTTTATCATTGTAGGAAATAATAATTTCATAATTTCTTATAATCTTCACAAAAATTAAATTGCACAGAATTTTGAATAAATACCTTTCAGTGCCTTTTTCCTGTGTAACATACCATTGAATTGGAGTTAATCGGATTTTTAGATCATCTTTACAAACATTAGTTGACATTTTTCTCAATGAACAAAAATATTTGACTGGTAGAGTAAGTAGGAATAAATATGAAGTATCAGAAAGTCAGATTCAAGGTGAAGTCTAAGGTTAACCCACAATAGACTGCTCCAAATTATCTTGCACAAAAATAAATTAAACAGTAAAGAACAATTTTATTACAATTTTCTATACTAATATTTTATACTAAATGTTTTATGGATACGTTTATGATTTTTTTCTCAAAAAATTTTTCTACAAAAACGTAATGTTTATTTAAAAGTCAATCTACTTGCAAGTTAACCATCTTAAAAGGGCGCTGATATGGGCTCTGACGTCTATTCTCCACCAACTACAGCGGTCAGCGGTACCTCAAGCAGGGATGGCAACCGGAAGTGCAGAAAGTTGCACCGAATGGCTAACTTCAGACCACGGCGCATAGAAAATAAATTTCTATAATCCGTAGCGCGAGAGTCGCTCTTCTGCAGTGCGTTCTGCTAGGCGCATGTAAACAGCTGTGCATCAATCCTCGCAGTGTACGCGTACTTGTTGCTCAAACCCCTTCTCGTGCTGCTAATAGTTGTAATAGTGTAGTGTTGTAAAATGTGCGAACAAAAGCAGGGATTCCAGCAGTTGCGGGTGTACGGGAGATGCTACTGTTTTGTGAATTGCCAAGTTCAGGAGCCAAAAAAGATTAATCTAATTCCTAAAAATTAAACTTTACTAAAATCTGCATCGATTAATTTTAAGGATCAGCTTGCTTAGTTAAGAAAATACCTGTATCATCGTATCCGTTACACAGTAGCCTTAGTTGCTTGCAGAATACACGTTCTCC